>JAADWX010000145.1:0-39424 GCA_023336405.1 Globisporangium echinulatum | reverse complement strand
GTGATCTGTCAACAGGCGATCAATCCTTTGAGCGCGCACACACACACGCTCATCACACACACGTATATCCACACGCGTACGTGGCCGTCGACGCACCGTCAGCGACAGCACTACTAGTAGCAACTACTCCCTCAAACACGACCAAAGCAGGATGACAGCGACCGAGGACGTGGCAATGCCCACAGCTCCAACGCAGCTTGTCGCGACAGAGGACGCGCCGCCAAACCACACGCTGTACCTGAAGAACCTGAACGACAAGATCAAGCAGGACCGCATGACGGCCGCGCTGTACTCGAGCTTCTCGGCACACGGGAAGATCGTCGAGGTACTCATGGGCAAAGGCCGGCGCCTGCGCGGCCAGGCGTGGGTCACGTTCGACGACATTGCGAGCGCGTCGAACGCACTGCGCGCAATGAACGGCTTTGTGCTCTTTGACAAGCCGATCGTCGCGCAGTTTGGGAAGGACAAGGCCGACGTGATCGCGCGGCGCGAAGGTTCGTTCGTGCCGCGCGAGAAGCGCAAGCTCGAGCCTGTACCGGGCGAGAAGCCTGCAGCAGCTACCAAGAAGCCGGCGAGTAGCAGCAACAACAGCAACAGCGCGGGTGCCGTCGCAGCTGCGCCTGCGTACGTCCCGCCGCCACCGCCGCCCATGCAGATGCTGCCGCACAAGATCCTGTTTGTCCAGGACCTGCCCGAGTCGTGCAACCAGGAGATGCTCAGCGTGCTCTTCAAGCAGTACCACGGCTTCCAGGTGCGGCGATATGTCGATATGATTGTACGTCGATGTGACTAGGTTACTCTAAGAGTGCTCACGCATCTGTATGTGTGTATCCACATAGGAAGTGCGCATGGTGCCGGGGAAGAAGGGCCTCGCGTTCGTCGAGTTTGGCGACGACGCGCAAGCTGCGATTGCGCTCCAGGGACTCGCAGGCTTCAAGCTCACGCCGACCGATGCGCTCAAGGTGTCGTTTGCGAAGAAGTAGAGTGGACGCTCGCTCCGTCATTCAGTCGGTCACTGCCAGTCGTTCACTACTCCAGCACGACCAATCGACTTGGATAGCGCATGTGTACGTGTTGGAAGATCTGCAGTCGCGCATCCTGTTTGCTGCATGAAGCGCACCACACGCAGCATCTCTCTGTATAAGAGCACATCGAAATCACGCACACAGTGACAGACAGACATACAAGCCGCCATACGCAACGCAAACAGCGCAACCCGCTAATGCGCGCGTCGATTGTATCATGTGCGCTGCTCTGCGCACCCAGTCGCTCGTCTGGCCTGCGCATGGCCTCTCTCACTCAACCGCCCTGACTCGCTCCGGCAATCACTCGCTCTTACACGCCCGCACAGCCTTAGGCAGTCATATCCGCTCAGTCTCACGCCTGCTTGCTCTGCTGCGCGAGGTACGCGTCGTGGAGCTTCTTCTGCTTCTCCTGGTCCTTCTTGAGCTTCTTGAGCTGGCTCTTTGTGAGCAGCGCACCCGCTGCGTCGTGGGTCGGGAGCCCATCGACGTCAAACGCTGAGTACAGCGATTGCTGCGTCCGGAACATGTCGCACGGCGCGATCTTCATCTTCTCGAGCTTGAGTGCGAGCTGGAGCGCCTGTGCGTCTTTGCGGCTCACACTCTCACTTGCTTTACTGGTACTCTCGACCTGCGTTGCGGCGGCTGCAGCCGTGAGGCTCGATGCTTCACGCAATGGAATGATCTGGTTCAGCACCGCGCGCGAGGGCGTCGAGTCCTTGTCCTTGACAAAGTACCCGACGCGCTCGACCTGCACGGCGTCGGGACCCAGTGCAGCAAACGACGCTGGGTCCATGCGCGCACTTGCAAACACGACTTCGGAGTGCGTCGTGTCGACAAACGCTTCCCAGTCCGCAACTGCAGCTGGGAGCTCGGGGACTGTAAACAAGTGGCGGTACACGCGTGCTTCAAATACTGGACTGTCTTGCGGCACCCACGACAGTACGCCTTTCGGCGGTTTCGCGCTCGAGTCAAACGTGAGGGTTCCAAAGACCCGCACCACTGCACCAGTCACTGCATCGGTCTCGAGCCGCGTGCACGTAAAGTTAAAAGCGTACTTGAGCCGCACGGTCTTGCGCGGCGCGACGCCGTAAAAGTCAGCCGTGTCGACTGCACGCACGTCCGAGCGGTCGAGATAGATCGTCGGCGTGAGCGCGAGCGCGTGGTCGCCACTGCGCGTCGCGTCGTGCGGAAAGTCGCGGACAACAAACTGGGTCGCAACGTTGTCTGGGGCGTCGGTCCAGTTCTCAATCACAGTCTCGACTGGGTCGAGCACCGCGAGCACGCGCTTGCTCGCGTCGCCTAGTACCGAACGCGCAACTGCGTAGAACCGCTCGATCTGGATCGTCGACTGCACGCGCGTGACGCCAATGTCTTTGCAGAACTGCTTGATGATCGCAGGCGTGAACCCGCGGCGCTGAAGACCATTGAGAGTACCCATGCGTGGATCGTCCCAGCCGCGAACCATCCCGCTCGTCACGAGCTTCAGTAGCTTGCGCTTTGACAACACAGTGTACGTCATGGCGAGGCGTGCAAACTCGTACACCTTGGGTTTGTACAGCTCCAGGGCATCAAGAAGCCAGTAGTACGACTCGCGTCGGGTCTCAAACTCGAGCGTACAGATCGAGTAGTCAATGTGCTCGAGCGCATCGACGATGCAGTGCGTGTAGTCGTACGTCGGGTAGATGCACCACGCGTCGCCGATATGCGGATGCGGGACAAACTTGATGCGGTACGCGACGTGGTCCCACATGTTCGGGTTCGGGCTTGCAAGGTCCATCTTCATCCGGAGCGACGCCGCGCCTTCCGCGTAGAGCCCAAGGCGCATTTTTTCAAACTCGCGCAAGTTCTCATCGACTGACCGCGCGCGATACGGCGACGCGGCACCATCCGGCAGATCGGCCTCGGACTTGAGGCCCGGTGCGGCGTGGAACTGCTGGAGCACGAGCCGTGACGCTTCGATCTCGCGCTTGCTCTGGTGACACACGTACGCTTTGCCTTTCTTAATAAGCTTGAGCGCAAGTGCGTAGAGCTCGGCAAAGTACTCGGAGCTGTACGTGACTTTGCTTGGCGTATACCCGAGCCACGCGATCGTGTCGGCGATGGCGTGGATGTACTCGTCGCTCTCGGCTTCGGGGTTCGTGTCGTCGTACCGAAAGTACGTCTCGCGCTGCGCGAGCGGCACGCCGAGCTTCTCGAACGCCTCGAAAAAGTTCATGTGCATCGACTTGGCGTGCCCGACGTGCAAGTACCCATTCGGTTCCGGCGGGAACCGCGTGCGCACCTTGCCCTGCGTCACGCGCGCGTGCTCGGCGAGCATCTCGGGCGAGTTCTCGGCCAGCGCGAGCGCACGCGCTTCGAGCACGGCCGTCGTTGTTGTCGTTGTTGTCGTCGCCATCTGCGTTGACGTGAAGCTCCTGCCTGCTGCTGCTGTTGATGGAGCGAGCGGGTTGTGATGTGGGGCCGACCAAGCGAGTGAATGAGGCTCTTTGCGGGGCGTTTTCCGGAGCCACTGAATGTGATACAGAGGGTTACACGAAATACACAGTAGTCAGCTATAGTCAAAAACCGACTGAGCGAAATAAAGAAGTAAAATGCACTATATAGAGGCATTGCGTGTGATTGGGACGCGCGACTGTGATGTACAGTGCTGGCAAGATCGCACGGAACGCGCATGTGGTCGAGCGACCTCGTCGTACGCTGGCTGCCTACTCGCGCACTGGATTAACAGAGTCTGTGCAGATGACCGCCAGCACGTCACTATGTAGCTGGTAGAACACGAGGAGCTCGTGTCTTATGCGAATTCGTGTTGAGACGAACGATCGAGAACAGAACCGGTGAACCAAGTCCACGGATGGATGGCTCGTAAATCTCTCCATCAAAGACGATCAAGCAGCAGTACTGCACCAACAGTGTGACACAAGCAAGCTCTGACGCTCGTGGCACGCACTTTTTGCTTCATCGGCCAGTGCCAGCACCACCGGTATGTGCACACACAGTGTCGAGCAATCCTCAGAGTTTCGCATCCGCCGCCACAACTGTGAGAGAACGCGGCGGAGCTTCGCAATGAGCGACTGCAGTGTCGCTACTGCGTCTCCATCTGGTTCAGTGCATATCCGTAGACGAGTGAACCAGATGGTGAGGGTCACGGTTGATGGCGTCGTTATCAACCTCCATGACAACCGCGCTGCCGCGGAGAGCAACATGCCCGATGTCTGTCAACTCTTCACCCGATTTCGCCTATGCGAGTCAATGTCGTCTGGTCTAATCTTCAGCCCGTCAAGTCACGATATTGAACTTACCACAATGTACTAGAACGCTCGAGCGTAGTGAGAGCTCGCTGACAACATCAACGTCTGTTGCTAGAAGTACCACAAGCGTAACTCGATGATGAACCATCGCAGTGAACATTGCAATGGACACCACAACATCAACCAATGTACATTTTCCATCCAACAAGGTGATAATGACATCGTGACTCGAAAAACACGAACACGTTGATGACAGCACCTGGTTCGATACTTTGGCTTGAAGGCTCGAAAGCTCGATTGAGAACGTGTTCCAGCGAAGCAGCATCACTGCGTAAAGCAACCTGCTGTTCATGGAAGCTGCCAGTCAACACTAACGAAAGTAGCGACACTGAGCAGTCTCGAGCGCGCTTATATCGAGTGTTGATACTCGACATTGCTCCTCGATACCGTTCACTACTGTCGTTACGACTCGAGGCTGCTGCCAAGCGCTCCTGGGATTGTCGTGAGAGGTACGAGCGAAAGTCCACGCTACTCCACCTCTACTCGATCAGAAGATCGCCACAACTCTTGATTCGACCAAAACATGAATCCAGAACAGAAGGACGCAAAACCATAATACTGTATATTCCGTTGTTCATTGTTGCACGACGCACGTCACAACTCGGTTTGCGGTCGAGCCGAACGGGCATCATCCTGTCGTCTGCCCGTCATCTATGCGCCGCATGCGTATGTTCCCGCGTCTTCATGATCGTCGTCGCTCTGTGTGATCTTTGTGGTCTTTGTGGCAACAACCACTTTGACAGCTACGTGCAGTCAGATTGCAACTCGCCAGTATCCGAGCAGCAACAGAAGCAGTAGCTGACCTCGACATCCACATCGTTTACAATGGTCGACATCACAAAGATCAGCAGCAGTGATCCTAGCAAACGCACACAACTGCGCTCGCCTCTCGCAGCGCTCTTGCTCGTCGTCGTTACGTTCGCAGCGTCTGCCGTCTGGCTCCGTAGCGTCGATTTGCTCGATCACGTCGGCGTACCGCACATCATCGCGCTTACAATCGCGCTCGCAGCTGTCGCGCCACCGCTGCTCGCCGTGCACGCGCTATTGCGGCCATTCTGCACGAGTTCGTTCGAGACGCTGCTGTTGCTGCCGCACGTGGTTGCGTCCGTTGCGCAGGCAATCGCGCAGCTCGTGCAGCGCCGCGGTGTACCCAAGTTCCCCGAGTGGACCGTCGGCTTTGAGCTCTTCCAGGCACTCGCACTCGCTGTTGGCGAGCGTGGCGGACAACGCATTGTCAGTCCTGGGAACGTCAAAGGCTTCCGCCGTGTCTTTGACGTGCTCGGCCGCGTGATGCAATGGAGCTCGTGCCGCCAGTTTCAGACAGTCGCCGAGACGTTCACGCACATTGGCCTCGAGCACATCTGGCTCAAGCCAGCTGCTGATACTAGCGCGAGTAGCGACAATGACTCGCGCGTGGTCGTGCTCTTCTACCACGGCGGCGGCTACGCACTCTGCAGTCCGCTGTTCTACACCGAGTTTGGCAACCGCCTGCGGGCGCAAGTCGCGCAAGCGCTCACTGACGCTACCACCAGCCGCACCAGCAGCTCCAACAGTATCGGCACGACTGACTCAGCTCCAGCAGCTCCAATTGCAACGCGAGCAGCTCCGATCGTGCACGTGCTGCTCGCGAACTACCGCAAGATCCCCGAGCATGCGTTCCCAGCGCCGGTCGACGACGCACTCGCGATGTTTGACTACGTCGTGCAGCACGAGCGCGTACCGCCAAGCCGCGTCGTCATCGCAGGCGATAGTGCAGGCGGCGGGCTCGTTATTGCAACGCTCTTGCGGCTCCGCGACGCCGAGCGTGCGCTTCCAGCAGCTGCCCTCACGATCTGTCCGTTTGTCGACATGTTTGCTGACACGGCACCGTCGCCGCACTGCTTCATCTCGACGTCGATGCTCGCTGGTATCCGCGCGCAGTGCGTCGCAGTGCTTGCTCGCAATGGCGGCAAGCACGGCAGTACCGCACTGCAGCTGTCGCTGCGGGAAGCCGTGACAGCCGACGCTGATCTGCGCGGTTTGCCGCCATTGCTCATCCTCGCAGCCGAGTTTGACATTCTGTACAGCCAGTCGCTGCGGCTCGCAGCAGCTGCAACGCGCGACGGCGTGGCCGTTGAGCTCGACACGCACGCGCGCATGCCGCACGTGTTTTGCGTACTGCCGCCGGACGCATTGCCGCAGTCGGCGGTCGGCGTCGCGCGACTCGCAGCGTTTGCTGCGACGCACTTGCTCGCTGCAGGCGCGTTGTAGTACTAATAAGCGCTACAGAGTGCAGTGTGTGCTGTCGTAGTAGTGGTTTGTTGGATATGGCGAGACACCAATGCGCAGTCGACGCGATGATCCAAGCGACGTGTCGAGAGCCTGCTGCATCGCGTCGCTCATGCTCGCGTTACGCTGCTGCGCGTTCTTGGTGACCAGTCAGTGCATGGTGAACTATATAGGTTCACGTTCTCGAGCAGCACCAACGCGTTCGCCTTCGCGAAGTTTATTTGCGCAGCGTCCACTTCGTGCGCTTGCGATCTTGTCCATCGCGTTACGAGCGCTTGCACTTGTCAATGAGCGTTGGTTCAGTAGCTTCCCCATTTCCCAATGCCTAAAAGGTTCCGACAATTGCTGAATTTGATATTCTCCCTAACTGGTGTAATGAGCCACACCAGGTCCTAAGTTGAAGTGACCTTCATTCCGAACGGCCGAGTGCAATGCCGAGTCCGCACTCGCACGCGATGGCTGGCGCGCCAAATACAACGCACTATACATCTCATTTCGCGTCACACAAGCACAACAGCCTGCGACGTACGACATGGCTCACTGGCTGACTGCGTACTGCTGCTACTGCTGCTTGCGACGTGCAGCGTCGATGTGCTTGGCAGCAAACGCTGCGAGTCGCTCGACGCCAACAGCTGCGTACGGTAGTACGGCAGGCGACGTCGTCATGAACACGTGCGGCATGCCATCGTGGACGTCAGTCTCCCAGTTGTCGACGCCGTCGGCGCGCGCTTTCGCAATGAGCGCGAGCGCGTCGTGGAAGATGTAGTCGAGCGCGGCGGCCTGCACAAACACGGGCGGCAGACCGCGCAGGTCAGCGTATACAGCCGAGTGGCGTCGCGCGTCAACGTCGTCAAGCGGGTCCACGAGCGCAGCTACGCGGAAGCTCCGCATGAGTGGCTGTGCGAGTCCGCAATGCGGTGGCGGTGCAAAGTCGGCAGGTTCGGCCGTCAGGTCGACATACGGACATGCGACGATCGCTGCAAGCGGAAAGAGGTGCTGCTTGCCAGCATCGCGTAGACCGAGCAACGTTGCCATGACGAGACCGCCACCAGCGCTGTCGCCCGCGACAATGATGTTGTGTGGCGAGACGCCATGGTGCGTGACGACATACTCGTACATGAGCTGCGCGTCAAGCATTGGCGCTGGGAACTTGTGCTCGGGCGTCTTGCGGTAGTTGGCGAGGAAGATGTCGACGTCGATGTTGCTACTGTCGATGCTAATGCCGCGCGCTGCGAGTTGTCGGACAATTGCAGTGCGCAGTGTGTTGCAATAGTCGACAAAGTACCGCGGGCTGTACACAGCGTAGCCGCCGCCATGGTAGTAGACTACGACGAAGCGCTCGCGACTGGGAGGGGAAGCTTCCGGCTTCTCGGTCGGCTGATGTGCGTCACTCGTGATCCAAATGTGCTCGAGGCCGTTTGCGACTTCGGGCCGCATGCTCGTGTGATGGCGCCGGCACGAGAACCAGCCTGTGATGGTGCCAATGATCTCGGTCGCGCGGCGCATGCGGCCTGCGAGCGGCTCACGGCCGAGCGACTCGCCATAGCGGTCTGTCACAAAGTGTTTGAGTGCACGTGCGAGCTCAAAGCGCAGCGTCCACTTGGGGTACAATGGCGTGCAGCCGCTGGTGACGTACCTCGCAAGCGTCGAGCCGACCGTGAGCGCGAGCAGCACGGGGAACAACAGCATGAGCTCGAGCGCTGACGAGAGCAGCGACGAGAGCGATAGCATGCTTGCGAACTGTAGTAGGCAGCCGGTCAATGCGAGCGAGTGACCTGCTGGCGAGGCAATGATGGGAACGACGACGACGACAGTGCGGGAAGCTCGCAACTTGGCGACTGCATTTTGCATGCGTGTCAATTTCCGATCGAGTACAACAATAGTTTCGCATCATAGTATACACACTCAGGTCATTGTGTGAAATTGTGTTTTATGCGTGTCAAACTGAAGCAACTGGCTTTGACACGCAGTGTAAATTCAAGCTGCGATTGCGTGCAGCTGCAAACAGCTGAAGCAGTAGCTCCATCATGCAGTCGAGTCAGTCAGTCGATTGCCTCGAGTCGTCGGTCTCACAAAACAACTCGAGGAGCTCACGCTCCAGGCACCTGGCTCGCGCGCCGGTGCTTGAGGTACTTGGCGCGGCTGCTGAGCGTCGACGCAAACTGCCGCGCTGCAAACTTGCCCATGCGCGCGACTGCGACTTGCGCATACGGCAGCACGAACGTCGGGAAGATCGCAAACACGTGCGGCATGTGCTCGTGCACGTCGACGTCCCAATTCGTGATGCCATCAGCCTCGATCTTGGCAGCGAGCGCGAGCGACTCGGAATAGAGCGAGTCCTGCGTCGCGGCCTGCAAGAACATAGGCGGCAAGTCGCGCAGGTCGCAGTGCACTGGCGATGCGTCCTGCCACGTCGACGGGTCGTCGGGTGTCTTGAGGTACGCGCTGCGCCATGTCTCGAACAGCGACGGTGAGAGGTAGCAGTGTGGCCACGGATGTGTGTCCTCACCAGCCGATGCCACGTCAACGCTCTTCTTGGCCATCGATGCCTTTGGACACAGCAGCATGCCAGCAAGCGGCAGTAAGCCCGGCTGGCTCTGCCGCAATCGCAGCAGTGTCGAGAGCACGAGACCGCCACCGGCGCTGTCGCCTGCAAGAATGATCTGTCGCGGCGACAGCCCTTCGTCGTTCACGAGATACTTGTACGCTGCGACGCAGTCCTGCGGTGCTGCCGGGAACGGGTGCTCCGGTGCGAGGCGGTAGCTCGCGAGCAGTACGTCGACTTGCGGCTTTGTGAGTTCGTACGTGCGCTCGAGCTCGGTCAAGGTCGCAGCGCGCAAGCGATTGCAGTAGTCGATGTACATGTTCGGACTATTGAGAACGTAGCCCCCGCCGTGGAAGAACAGCACGACAAAGCGTCGGCCAGCGATGGGGTCAGCAGCAGGCGGCACTGCAGTTGAGCTGCTGCTACTGGTGTCAGTCGATGCAGACGGCGACTTGGCTTTGCGGCTTCGTGCAGGCAGCGCAGTCCCAGCTTTGGCCTTGAGCCACAGATGCTCGCGGCCGCCCACACGCACAGGCGTGATTTCAGTGCCATGAGCGCGGCAGGCAAAGCCGCCGACAAAGTCGCCGCCGAGCTCGCTGAGCCACCGCAGCTTGCGACAGTACGGCCCGTATGTGGTGCGGTCGCCAAAGCGGTCGGCGACGCTCCGTATGACGCGCTGCACGAGCTCGAACGAGAGCGTCCAGTGCGGCAGCACCGGTGTGCTGCCACGCGCAACGTACTGCGCGACGGTGCGGCCCATTGCTGTCAGCACGACGACGTTGAGCGGGTACCCGCGGCGGAAGACGAGCACGGCGAACGCTGCGAGCGCAACGCACGCGATGGACATCAGTATATCCATGCTCGCACACTAGCGGCTGATGATCAGCAGGTCGTTTGCGTGTGTGTGTCGGTCGAGGGAGTGCAACCAAGTCGCTTAACGGCAGATTGACGAGTGTCAACGTGAGTGCCTTGTCTGAATTTTTGCGTGTGGGATGGGAGGCATACAACCGAAACAAATGGCTATCTGGGATAGTATAACGGTAATGTATGTGACCTGCAAGTGATGACCAAGCAAATGAGGAGAGCAAATGGGTTGCAACCAACATTGTGCATATGCCTCATGGCGAACGAGCTGGATTGGCAACGTTCGCTGTTGGTACATGTGTGTGTATCCTGTGAGTATGATCACTCGTTGCGCTGCTTGTGTTGTTGACAGCACTGGCGTCACGCTGCACATTTGAAGTTGCGCGCGCTTGGCTGTGTCTGTGTTTGCCTATCAATCGCAAATGGCGATCTTCTGGCGCCATCGAATCGAATACAGATGTGCATCCAGATTCCCACGCTCGACGTGATTGAATGGCTCCAGGCCGACAAACGAGGTCGTTGACACAGACGATGGCATTTGACACAGGCGATACAATGCACTTGCCTACGCAAGTGTGTGGGCGAGCGTCTCTCGCAACCACACGTATCTAGCACCTCGTGCCTCCTCGCTGAAGGATCGCATTGGAGCATTTCGACTCCTCATACTCATTTGCCAAGATGCTCGCTCCTGTCGCTACAGCCGCTGCCATGCGCCACGCACCAGGCCAAACGCTCGCACCAGCAGCGACGAACAAAGCTGCGATATCGAAGCTCCTTGCGCTGACGCGCTTTGTGTTCACGCACAAGAGCGCGCGCGCTGTGCGCAGCCGTCGGCTGTTGCTGCTTGCAGCAGCGAGCACAACAGGCGTGACAGCGCTCGTCCACTGCGTCGCGCGCGCCGTGTGCCGCACGCCGCTCGAGTCGGCGCATCTCGCTCTGCGTGTCGCGCTCACAGTTGCGTCGACCGTCGCGCAGTTTTTCGTGCGCGGCTGCCGACCACTCTACCCGACGTGGACGTTCCGCTTCGAAGTGCTGCGCGCCGTCATGCGGTGCACAACCGAGTTGTATGGCCACCGCACGGCCGACGAAGTGCATGCGAAGCGCATCCGGCACCTCAGCGAGGTCTACGGCACGTCGGTCGGCTGGATCTACGCCAAGGTCCACCGCAGCCGCGTCGAGCCCGTATACGTGAATGGCCTCGAACACATCTGGATCAAGGACGCCGAGTCAAGCACTGTCAGTAGCGGTAGCGACGCAATGTCCAGTAAAAACCGGTTCGTTGTCGTCTACTACCACGGCGGCGGCTACGCGGTGCTGAGTCCGCGCATGTACATTGGCTTCTGCAACACACTGCGCACGGCGATCCGCGACGCGCTCAGCACGCAGTGCCCCGAAGCTGCGTCGGGCGCTGTCCACATTGACTTTTTGCTCGCCAACTACCGCAAGGTGCCTGAACACCCGTTCCCTGTACCTGCAGAGGACGCACTCGCAATGTACGAGCACGTCGTTGAGGACCTCGGTGTGCCGCCGAGTCAGATCATCGTCGCAGGCGACAGCGCCGGCGGCGGACTCGTCATGTCGACGCTCTTGCGGCTCCGTGATGCTGGGAAACAGCACCTGCTGCCGCGCGCAGCGATGCTCTGCTGCCCAGCAGTCGACCTATCGGTCGCGGACAACGCGGATGGTGACGGTGCCGACGTCATCGCGCGGCCGCACTGCGTGCTCTCAGCGTCGCTCATTGCGGCGTGCCGCGAACGGTACCACCTCACGCGCGACGACCGCTCGACGTGGCTCGACGCGTCGCCAGTGCACTGCGACCTGCGTGGTCTCCCGCCCGTGTTCCTCCAGACCGCGACGCTCGACCTCATTGCACACCACGCACACGGTCTCATGGCGAAAGCGACGGCCGACGGCGTAAGCAACTGGGAACTCGACGTCCAGCCCGACGTGCCGCACGTCTTCACGGTCTTCCCAACGCCCGTGCTGCCGCACGCCATGGTCGGCGTAGACAGCATGGCGCGCTTTGCAGCGACGCACTTTGTCGCGGCGTGGCGCGACAGCTGTGGCAGTAGCGCCAGCGCCAGCGCTGCGACTGCGAATGCCGACGGTGCGTGAGCATCTCGAGGCGACTACATTGGGTCACTACATTAGGATCGTGAGTAAAAAAATGGCGTGTTCGGTTTTAAGACAGTCAATTACATTGTACTAATACCGTGTTTCTGACACTGTTGATAGAGTAGCAAAAGACGTCGGACAACTCAGTGTCGACAGACCGCGACTGCGATTGACTCACTTGCGCGTGTCCTGCATGCGCTTCTCTGCTGCCGCCTTGGCGTTCGCAAGGCTCACGTTGAACGGTGGGTAGCAAATGCCTTCGTCCGTGATGATACCTGTGAGGTACCGGCTCGGCGTGACGTCAAACGCCGGGTTGAACACTGGGCAGTCGACCGGTGCAATGCGCTCGGCACCAACCATCGTCACTTCGTCCGCGCTGCGCTCCTCGATCGGGATCGTCGAGCCGTCAACAAAGCTCAAGTCGATCGTCGACGTCGGGACACACGCAAAGACCGGGACCTTGTTCTCCTTTGCGACAACAGCGAGCTTGTACGTGCCGATCTTGTTCACGACGTCGCCGTTTGCTGCGACGCGGTCGGCGCCAAAGAGCACGACGTCGACTTTGCCAGTGAGCATCAGGTGTCCAGCTGCGTTGTCGGCGATCAAGTGCATCGGCACGCCTTCGCGCATCAACTCCCACGCCGTGAGGCGCGCACCCTGGAGCCGCGGCCGCGTCTCGTCGACCCACACGTGGATACCCTTGCCCTGCGCGTGCGCCTCGTAGATGACGCCAATCGCCGTGCCAATGTCGACCGTTGCGAGCGCACCGGTGTTGCAGTGGTGCAAGACGTTCGCACCGGCCGGGACGATCGTCGCGCCAAACTGGCTCAAGCGCCGATTGATCGCAACGTCCTCTTCAGCAAGCGCCTGTGCTGCGTCGAGCGTGAAGCGCACGAGCTCCGAGACGCTCGCGCTGCATGTCGACAGCGAGCGACACGTGGTCGGGACCACACAGCGCGTGAATCGTCAGACCATGTGCGTGCACTTACACATAGACGCAACGCAGCAATCACGAGGAAGTGGCACTACGTACCCCTGCGCTGCCTTGGCTGTCACGTCCTTCACGACCTGCGCCGTAGCTGCACATACACAAGCATCGAGCCAGCTGTGAGGTGGGGAATGCTCAAAGAGAAAGGGAGATGATGGTACTGTGCACATGCAATGAGCGCACCCCAGACGAGGTTTACTGCCGTCGGTCGCGCGTCATCGATCGTCGCCTTTGCCTGCTTGATCGCAGCGAGCAGGTCGTCGGCGCTGCGTGCGTCGTCGGTATCGATCATACACATACAGTCAGTCAATACGCGATTGCGTGGCACTACGCGCAACCTCATGCACGCAGCTCACGTCGAGGCGTCTGTGGCCGGGAACGCGCGCGCTGCGATCGCGAGACCGAATGCACCAGCTGCGCCGATCGCCGGTGCGCCGCGCACCGTCATGTCGAAGATCGCGCGCTTGACTTCATCGACCGAGTCGCAGCGCACGAGCACGAGCTCGGCAGGTAGCTTTTGCTGGTCGATCAGCTGCAGCCCGTTGTCTTTCCAGAGCACTGCACGCATGCGTTCGCCTGCCATGGTGGTCTCGTTCGTCGTCGTCTTGATTTGATCGGTATCGAGTGAAAGGCAATGTGCGATGATGGCCATGAATGTGTGGTCTCAAATTCAATGGTTTCGAATGCACATCTGAGCTGAAACTTGCCAATCAAAACGAAGAGCTCCGCTTCGCTGTCAGTGTGCAGCCAACATGCAACGGCTTCACCAACACTGTGGACGTGAAGGACCTTCCAAACACACACACGCATACACAAAACGACATCGAACTGCACATCGAGCTGCTATTGTGTGTCCATTGCGATCGTAGCGTGTCACTGACCTACGAGCTGTACTACCGACTCCTGTCGAAAGTGTCATCTACAGCGCAGTAGCAGCAGTAGTGGCGTCGCTGCTGCAATCGACCGTGAGCTCCTGTATCCGACGCGTGACCGTGTCGAGCTGCTTGCGCAGCGAGCGGCGCTTGCCTTTCTTCGCTTTGCCCTGGACCGTCGCGAGCGCCGCTTCGAGCGCTGCGACTTTGTGTGCAAGCGCGTCGGCGTCGCCGTCAACGAGGTGCACGTGCTCGTGGCAGTACCCAAGTGTGACGTCGCCCTCGTCAGCTCGCACACGACAGCTATCGCAGAGCAGAATGTGCGCGCGACAGTACGAGCAGCGCGCGCCCGAGACGACGTCGTGCGGCGCTGCGCACTTCTCGCACGCGCCAGCGACACGCGCATCGGTTGACGCCATCGCAACGCGCTGGTCAAACACAAAGTGCTTGCCAGTAAAGCAGCCGCCGCCGTCGGGGTACTGCTCGAGGTACCGGTGGATGCCGCCGGCAAGCTGATACACGTTGCGCAGACCGAGGTGCGTAAGGAACGCCGACGCCTTTTCGCATCGGATGCCACCGGTGCAGTACATGAGGATCGCGTCCTTCTGCTCGAGCGTCGGCAGCTCAGCGCGCACCCAGTCGGGGAACTGCCCAAAGCGTCGCGTGTTTGGGTTCATTGCGCCGTGAAAGTGACCGATGCTGTGCGTATGTGTATGAGTATGGTAGTGTAAGTGCGAGCATTCACCACCACCACACATTGTGCAACGCAGGACGCGTCACTAGGTCGCTAGACGACTGGACGCAAGCGCCAGCACTCAGGACGAGTCAGCGAGACGCACTCATACGTACTTGTACTCGTAGTTGTTGCGCACGTCAATGAGCGCAATATTGCCGCCTTGCTGCTGTGCAGCGTGAAACTCCTCGGGCGTGAGGTGCTGGCCGCTGTGCGCGAGGTCGCACTGCGCATCTGGGAGCTCGATTGCGACGATTTCTCGCACGTGGCGCACCTGCAGGTCCGCAAACGGCGGCACTTGCGACGCGCTTGTCTTCCAGTCAATGTCGGCGAACAGTGCGCGCGCGCTCATCGTCGCAATGTACTGCGCAATGCAGTGCGCGGCACCACCGAGTGTGCCGTTGATACCCTCGCATGCGATGCGCACGCGGCCAGTGAGTGCGAGCGCCGAACAGAGCTCCTCGTGCTCGTGCACTAGCGCCGCGATCTCCTCCGCGCTCTCGCCCAGCCGCACGTACTTGTAGTACAGCACGACTGCGAACGGCGCATCGTTGTCGATGCTCGTCGACATTGCAGCTGTCGCAGCCGTCGCCGCCGTCGTGGCAGCAGCGGCATTGCCACCGTCGCTCGCAAGCGCTCGAGCCATTCGACTGCTGCGCGAAAAGTGAGGAGCTCTATTGCGATATACGCAATAATCGAGGCAATAAACCTCTTTATTACGTTATAGAGGCCAGTATTGCCTGTATCAAACAAATCCCTCTAAACGACTGCTCGATGGCACGTCATGTAGACGTCTCGGTTGTTCTTGTCCTCGTCGTCTTCCCACACTCTGTCAAGCCAATTGAGAGCACAACAGCGCCAACAGCTCACTCGCCGTCCGACAGCGCCTTCGCCGACGCGTCGCCGTACGCCATGCGGAGCTTCCGCAGTCGCTCTTCGGCCTCTTTATTATTGCTGCTGCTGTCGTGACGCGCATGTTCAGCCGGCGGCGACCGAGCTCGTGCAGGTGGCGCTGCTGCTGGCTCCGACCGTTTCGTCGCCGGACTGCGCGAGCGCCGGCGCGTCGTGTACCGATCGAGCTTGAGCGAGAGCGAGCCCTTGTAGCTCGCAGGCCGCGCGGCGTAGTCGCGTCCAACCGCCTCAGCTTTACGGCGCTCCTTCTCGCGCACTTGCTGCAGCAGGTCGTCAGTCAAGCCAGTTCCACTCGGTTTGTACCGCGGACTTGGTGACCGGCTCTTGCTGCGGCGGCGCCGACTGCGCTCGCGCGACCGCGACCGGCTGCGTTCGCGCGACCGCGACCGATCGCGGTGCGACCGGCTTGAACGGCTCGTACGGCTCGAACGGCTCGAACGGCTCGAATCGCGACGCTTCTCACGCGATCGTGATCGTGATCGCGACCGCGAGTGCGAGTGCGTGCGCTTGCTCGCAGACGTAGACTTGACAGCGCGGCGGCTGTCAAACTCAATGTCGCCAAGTCCAACTTTCTCGGTGTTGCCGTACTCGGGGAACGTGACCCAGAACTCGTGGTTCGGCTCGACCGAATCAATCGTTGCGTCGTACATCTGTGAGTGACAACGAGCCGCATCGTAAGCAAGTGAGTGAGTCGACACATATACATACAAACATCAAGAGAGAGAGCGAGTCGACGTACGGCAGGCTCGTGGTCGTCGTCGGCGTACATTGCGCGGATCTTCGTGCCGGGCGTGAGGCACGCGACGATCGACAGGTTCGCACGCGCGCGCGCTTGCTTGCGGTCGTGCAGTAGTAACTGATGTAGTAGTGACGTAAGTGAGAGCGAGTGCGTGTCAGTCGAGAGGCACGCACTAGCAACGAACAGACAGCCAGACTCCTGCAAACAGCCAGACACAGCTAGACGCACTTTGACTTTGATGCTGTCTTCGATCTTCTTCGGGATGCGCGGGAGGATCGTGCCAAAGTAGTTGATGTCTTCGAGCAGCCCAACGAGCCACTCGCCAATCGTTCTGACGCGCATACCACAGTCAGAGCGAGAGAGTCAGTCCTGCACTCGTTGCTATGAGCTTATGAGCCTACAGCCGACGACGTACGTCTTGACGTTTGGGTTTGCAGCCGCGTTGAATTCTTCTTTGTCGTCGAGGTACGGCGCGTACCAGCTCCAGAGCTGCTCGGGGTCGCACGTGTAGCGCAAGTACAGAAAGCCGATCGCGCGGATGTACGGCGAGTCCTACAGTCGCAACACCATGTCGCAGGGAGGCGTGAGCAATCCGATCCGATCCGACTGACAGTCGAGACCTACAAACACACACACACACTCTGACGGACGCACCGTGTGCTTGAGCAATCCCTGCATCTGCTTCATCGTGAGGCGCATGAGGAAGAACTTGTGCAGCAAGCAAAAGCATGTCGATGGGATGCGCGCCGTGCCGGGCGACAGCGGCTCTGTGGAGCACACAGACAGATACACGACCCAGTCAGTCAGTGTACGCAAGCCAATCGTCACGTGAGTGTGCTGCACAGTAGTACGTACGCACCAGCGTGGTCGACGCGGTAGTAGATCTCGTCGACGACTTCGTGGTACGTCTTGAGGTTGCTATCGCACGACACGCGCACAGACACAGTCCAGTTCAGTCAGACAGTCAGTCAGTCAGTCGTAGGTATGCAATGTAAGTGGCTATGTAGCACGAGGTGCTGCTGTCCGTACTAGAGTTCGCGAAAGTACTCGGACTGAAGGATGTTCTGGTGCAATAGCGTGTTGAGGTTGTACGTCGTGTCGTTCCCGTAGCTGTTGGCGCGACGTAGACATAGATGGGAAGACAGAGTGGGTCAGTGATGGGCATTGGCATCCGTCGCAGCGAGCAGACAGTAGGCAAGTAGCGTTGACGGACAACACACGCAACGTGCGACGCGCGGGCGCCGCTGCCTCTCACAGCTCGCCTCCTCGACTCGGCTTGTCTGCGACGAGTGCAAACCAGCAGCTCCGTTCGTTCCGACGTGACGGCGACTATGAGTCATGTCCACGCAGTAGGCGCAGCGGTGATGCTCACGTCCTCTCCTCTTTATGTGCTGTGCGCGTGTGAAGAGCGAGTTCAGCATCGCGACTCGATGAGGCGTTCGACACTGGGCGAACGAGCGCTTGTCTTCCTGTCCCCCTCTCGACGCGCAGTGTCTTGTCTTGGGCGAGAGAGAGAGAGAGAGGCGAGCGCAACAGCAGCGCACACACGCTCACACACGCTCACACGCGTGGACGAGGCAGTACATGCAGGCACGCAAGCGAGCACAGGGGTGAGGCAACGCACATGGGGAGCTCGTCTTGCTTTTTGCGGCGCGCATGCTCTTCGGCGTCGTTGTCGTCGCCCAGCGATACCTGCTGCTGCTGCTTGCGCAGCTTCATCATCGTCTGGTGCTTGAGTGCACTGCGGGACATGGTTGCTTGCTAGTTGGCTTGTTGGAGTGGAGGTGCTGCAGCTCGTTTGCGTCGTTCAGCGTCTATGTCGTTCGACGTCGAGGTCGTCTCTGCTTGTTTGTCCTTGTTCGATCGGATTGCCTTGCTTTGCTGTGGTTGTTTCTCGACATGTGTGGACCACACAGTATGCTAGTCTTGAAATATGTGGCGCACACTATCAACTGATGCGAAGTGTGTGGTCGACCCTAAAAATGGGCTCAACCTTGCACTTCTGACAAGCTCATGCTGACTGATCAGGAGCGATGGACGTGCTGCTACCTGACGTCGCCATCTGCGTCGATTCGCTGTCCACTGCAGCCGTAATACCAGCGCACATCGCCGCGCTTGCAGACAGCTCCGAGCACGAAGATGCGTATGCGCGCCACTTCAAGCTTGTGCTGCGCACAGTGACTGTCGAGCGACCCGACTTGGCAAAGCTCTTGTCGCCGCAGGAGCGCGCACTTGCCGATGCGTTCCTGCACGCGCTCTCGCCTGTCGAGCAGCAGCTATATGCGCGACTCTTTCAGCGCAAGGGCTCGTGGTTCAAGACCACTGCGCTGTTCCGATACTTTATGCTAAAGCCGTACGTCGTCGCAGCCGCAAATGCAGACGACGACGCAGACGAAGTAGCAGACGCGGATGCAGCGACGGCGATTGACACAGTCGACAACAGCAACGACAATGATGTAGTCGCTTCTGAAGTCACCAACGACACTGCATCCGAGCTGCCAGACAACACAACGGTGCAGGCAGCGCTACAGTCGCTGATCCGCCACTCGTTCTTCACAACGCTGTCGCTTGGCAGCAGCAGCGCGGTCGCATCGATGCAGTCAACGTCGCTGTCGTCGTCGTCGTCGTCGTCCGCAGCAATGCACAGCGACGCGTCGCTCTTGCAAGCGCTCGACGCGTTGCAGCACTGCGCAGCTGCACCTGAACTCGCATCGCTGCTCAAGACGCTCACTGGCTCGCGCGCGGCCAAGAAGAAGACAAAGGCGACACCCAGCAGCAGCAGCAGCATCGCGGCCTCACCATCGCGATCGACTGCGAGTAGCGCTACAGTGTCGTCGTCCAAGACCGAGGCGTTCGAAGCGATCAAGCGCGTCGTGATGACGCAGCGGCGCATCGACGGGTCGCGCATTCCGCTCGCAACGCTTGCGCACGCGCTGTGGCTCGCGAGCTACCCGCTTGTTGGTAAGAGCAAGCGCGACGTGCTTGTAGTCCAACTCGCTGAGACGCCGCGCGACCTTTTCCACCGTCTCCACCGGCTCTTCTACTTCCAGGCCGCACTGCCATTCAACGACCGAACGTCGCTGTCAAGCTCGAGCACAAGCGAGCGTACAGCACTCGCAGTAGCTGTCAAGCGGCTGCACGAGCACGCGCTGCCGCAGTGGCCCGGTCTCATGGTGCTCTTCCGCCGTGCATCGTATCCGACATACACGATCTGCATTGAGCGCCACGTGTTTGACTCGGCCACTGCGTACGTGTGTTACGAAGTCGCGAGCCGGCTCCACGCCGTCATGCGAACGCTCGAGCAGTTGCTGAGCATCGACGCAGCAGCAGCAGCAGCAGCGGATGCGTCAGGCAACAACGTCGCCGACCTCGACGTCAAGTGGATCGCGTTCGAGAGCGCGCCGCAGCTGCTTGCGTTCCAGAAGCTCATCGAGTCGGTTGATGACAACGACGACGACGGATTTGAGCTGCTCGGTGCTGATGGCGACGCTGTGGCACCATCAGCAGCAGCAGCACTGACAGCAAGCGGCATAGACTGGCAGATCGAGAGCTGGCGGCAGTTCCGATTACAGCTGAGCGCGATGACGTCGCTCGACGACGTGGTGCTCGAGTCGCGGCGGTGCTTTCGCGCGTTCACGCGCTGGCACAAGCAGCAGCAGTCGACGCTACTAGTACCAGCAGTACCGACGTTCTTTGCCAGGTGCAGCGCGGGGTACCACCTCGCGCGCGTGCTGCACCACGCAGTCGCGCTGTACGAGAAGCAGCGGCAGTACCAAGTCGCGGTGCTGCTGCTCAACGACTTGCTCGACGCGCCGTTTCTGCAGCGCAAGCGCGGCTTTTGGTGGGAGCGCCTTGCGCTCAACCTCGAGCACCTCGCGTGCGCCGAGCAGGCGCGCAGGACGTGCGCGAACGCGCTTGCCGACGTACTTGTCGTTGGTGCGGACCGCATCGCGCTCACGCGACGGCTGCGGCGGCTCGAGCGACGCGCGGGAGGTGCTGCAGCAGTCGAGAAGGTGGCGGCAGCATTGACGCCACGACAACAGCAGTCAACAGCTGCAGATAGAGACCGCGACGACTTTGTCTCGCTGCTCTCCGACGATGACGATGACGACAACACTGGCGCCACTCGTGACACAGACGTCGCGGTACCGCAAGCCAGCGACGCGTACGCGTACCCGATGGAGCACATCGTCGGGCGGCCGCTGAACCGCCAGACAGCCGAGAAGTCGCGGTTCATCGGCTACGACGACGAGCCGTGCACGGTCGAGCAGCTTGTGCTGCAGCACTACCGCTCGCAACATGGCGGCTGGTACGGCGTGCACTGCGAAGGCCGCGTCGTCGGCAACATCTTTGGCCTCTGCGCCTGGCGCGTGCTGTACGCAAGCGTCTCCGACGTGTTCCAGACGCCGTTCCAGGCCGCGCCGCTCGACTTTGGCGACGCCGATGCGTTCGTTGCAGCACGGCGCGACGCGATCGACGCTGCGCTCCATAGAATCGAGCACACACAGTCGATCGCCGACGTGCTCGACGCAATGGCGACGACGTGGCATCGCGAGTTTGGCACCGTGAGCCGCTTCGTGAGCTGGCCGACGACCGAGCGATCGTCGCTGCCGCTCGCGTTCCACCAGCTTGTCGTGCTCGCAATGGGCACGACGCGGCTCGCGAAGCTGCTGCAGTACATGCTCACGTCGCCCGAGTACCACCGCGTGCAGAACGGCCTGCCGGATCTGCTCATGTTGCGTGCTGTGCGCAGTCCAACGACCAAGGCACAACAACCCGATGCCGTTGTTGCATCGAGTACACCTGAGCTGCCAGTCGATGTGCACGGGTGCCTCGACATCTACGCGCTCTGCGGCATGACGTATCAGCTGAACCTGAACGACAGTGTGCGCGTCGAAGCCGGCAGTGACACAGGCGATGCGCGGCAGCAGCAGTCGCTCGTTGACCAACTCGATGGCTGGGAGCTCGAGCTCAAGCTCGTCGAAGTCAAAGGTCCGCGCGATCGTTTGAGCGACAAGCAGACGCTGTGGCTCGAGGTCCTGAATGACGTCGTCGGACTCGACGCGTCCGTCACGCACGTCGTCGAGGATGCCAAGACGCTCGAGAAGAAGCGGCAGCTGCAGGTTGCACCACGCAAGCGATCAACTAGTAACAAGACGACGAAGACGACGAAGACGCGACGCGTCAAGCGGTGACGACCATTCAGTCAGTTGCAGATGACAACGTCGCGCTTATCATGTACATTCTACATCCTACTACGACGACGACACTAGCTGTCGATTGCTCGATCGCATCGATCCGTCAGTGGCCGTCCGACTGTTCGGGCACGTCGTTGTGGTGCGGGAAGAGGCGCTTGGGGAACTGGAACGCACCAGTCGTCTCAAGCAGATCGCCAATCTCGCGCGACAGTGCGACGCGCGTCTGCTGCATCTTCGTCAGCTGCTGTTGCTGTAGTGGTGATGGCGACACGTGTGCGTGCATGGCACTCGCGTTTTCGAACTCGCGTGGCGCGCGCGCATTTGCTACGCGCGTTGGTGCTGGAGGCACGCGCACGCGAACTGCTTCGCGCAATGGTGTCGCCGTGGGCGTCGTCGAGGCAGCGACTGCGACGCGTGGCACGACCTGCGACTTGATGGATTGGCGCACAATTTCCCAGTCGTCATCGTCGCTATCGTCGCTAGCGTCACTGTCGCTATGATCGCCATTGGCGACACGAGCACTGTTGTCATCATCAGCCAAGAAGCTGCTTGGGTGCTCGTGAGGCAATGTACAAGGCAATGTCTCCTCTTCCACTACCGCTACTGCAGCTGGTACGACGTTCAGCGCGTCATCAATGCGACTCGCGACATCGCTCGCGGCAGTCGAACGCACGAGCAGGTTTGCATCGTGGAGTTCCTGGAGAAAGAGCTGGTAGTTGTCATCCTCGCGCTTGTCGACCGTCTCGAGCAGGCACTTGGCTTCGGAGTCGTGCTGCGCCGCGTCGTCGGGGTCAGTTAGGAACGACAAGACCCACTGCATCTCGCTCGCTGGTGTTGGTTCTGCTACTGCAGCGCTCCGTCTGTACTGGTGCTGCTTGGCATCTGCGCTGCTGTCGCACATGTCGCTGTCGTCCTCGGGCGCTGGCGCAGACGACGATACTGGCAGCGAGCTGATGAGCGCGTCGAGTTCGGCGTCCGAGATCGACAGCTCGAGCAGTGGCGCGCCTTCGAACAGCGAGGACAGACTGCTGGGTGGCCGTGCCGCTGCACTCGCAGCTAGCGATGGAGACATCGTTATAGCTGCTGCTGCTTCGTTTGTGCCTGTTTGGCCGCTTACCAAGCGCTCGCACTCGGCAGCTGCATCCGCGTGCGCACGGCTGGTGGTGACATCACGCTCTGGCTGTTGCTGCTGGAGATCGTCACTGTCATCGTCGTACTCGCTCTCGTCGTCGACTGGATTGATTGCCATCCACTGCACTTGGCACGCGTCCGCTGTGAGTGCGTGACTGCAATCGCTGCACACAGTCATTGCGAGTAGTGAGGAACGTGTGTGGCGCGTGAGGGAGTGGCATGTAGCACTGAAGCTGCGTCTGCACTCGTACTGCCACTGCACATACATACACACGACACACAGTCAGGAAGATGTACGTACGGGAGGAGGCGCAGCGTGCGCGCACGCGTCTCGAGTAAGCGGCTCGCATCTGTGAAATCGTAGCCGCACTCGAAGACGCACTGGTTGAGCAGGTCGTTCAGCTCAAGCGTCCACTGCATCCTAGATGACGAGACAGGCGCGAGCACGTCGGTCAGTGCAAGTCGCGCACTCGCTTGCTCGACTCGTGTCGCGTGCTCTGGCGGATGGATATGAGCGGCGTCAATGAGAGCTACGAACGACCGCGTCGCTTCAGGATCTTGTCTAGTACTGTAATTCTTAGTTTCGCATGAATATAACACAGAAATTGTGATATGCCATCAGCAAGCTGCACGACCAAGCGACACAAGTGACACGACCAACAAGCGAGCGGACGATGCGAAGCAGTAGCAATGCAATCGCGCCGACGTCCACGAGCGCGAGCCGTCGCGGCGGCCGTGGCGCTAGCGGTACGAGCGCGCGACGTAAAGCGGTTGCCGAGACCAACGACCCAAAGTCGCATCAGCTGTTTGCGGAATGGCGCGCACACGAAGAAGAGTGCGCAGCGCGCGTGATCCAGCGCCAGGCGCGCGTGTTCGTGAGTCGCATCGTCATGGCCAAGTTGCTCGCGTCGCTGTATGAGAAACAGTACGATCCGATCGCAAGGCGCTACTTTTACGTCAACACGCACACGCACGAGAGCTCGTGGGACAAACCGCGCGTGCTCACGCTGTTCCTTGCAGGCGACCAGGACGTGCGCATGCAAAAGGTCGCGCTCACGCCCGAGGACGCGGCCAAGCGCATGCAGCGCAGTGCGCGCGCGTGGCTCGCACTGCAGTCGATCAAGCGGCTCATCCGCGAGACGTACATGAAGCTCTTCAACCACGAGACCCAGAGCTTCTACTACCTCAACACGACGACTGGCGCGATCTCGGCGCTCAAGCCCGCGTTCCTGCGCAGCGACGAGGACCTCGCGATTGAGCCATTTCACTTCCGCAAAGCAGCCGTGAAGATCGCGACAGCGAGCAACCTACACGGCGCAGGCGTCCTCGGCTGGTTCAGTGGCATCCTCTGCGTACTTGCAGACGGCACGACGCTGCCGAACGAAGACGCAGCGCGCGCAGCAACCGTGCTGTGCAACTACGCGCCAGCGCGCATTCCGTTCCAGGTCGTGCTCGCAAGCGAGCGGTTCTTTGCGCCAATCACGATGGCGACAGCACGTGACAGTGCTGGCGCTGCAGTGAAAGCGCAGGCAACACTGCCAGCGACAGCAGCATCAACAGCAGCGACACCGGACTTTGCGCTCTGCGCGCTCGACGCTGCGCAGTTCCAAGCCGTTGCGGGCCAGAACATCGTGCCGCTCACGTTTGCGATCAACGACCGCAAGATGGGCTGTGTTGACATGACCGAGGGCGGCGTACACGTTGGCGACGCGATCGAGGTCGTCGCGCACCCGCACGGCAAGCTCCAGGTCGTGCACGCGCGCACGCTTGTCAAGATGACACCAAACAGCGTGAACCCGATGCACTTTGAGTACGACGCAGCGATGGAGACCGGGTCTGCAGGCAGCGCCGTGTTCACGCGCGGCGGCAAGCTGTTAGGTGTGCAGCCGTTTGTGCCGCTCAAGTTTGCGCCACGCGATTGCTGGCACATCAAACCGATCCTCGACGCTGCGACGCTGCTTGTAAGTACGTTGCGCGCACAGAGTGATGGTCGATGTAGCCATGTTGGCAGTTGCAACTGGCTCGCTGTCATCTTGTGACTGAGTGGCTGCGTGTTGGCAGTGTAGTGTCGGTGTGGTAACGACATCGTCGCCTCACACACCAGGGCGCTTGCTTGCTTTGTATCTGCTTAGCGCCGCCCGAGCCGTTTCTGCTCGTGTCGTGCATTGCGTCGCAGGAGGTGCACGTGTACTGGCAGATCCGGCGCTGGTACAAGCCACTGCGTGGCCTCGACGTGCACTTTGAGCTCGAGATCTGCTGCCACACCGACACGGTCGCAAAGCAGCTGGACGTGTTCACATGTGCATACCGCGGCAAGAAGCGCAGTTGCCAGATTGGTGCGCTCCGCAGCAGCACGCTCTACTCGGTGCGCTGTCGCGCCGTGAACGCGATGAAGAAAAGTGCGTGGAGCAGCGCGATGCGCTTCGTCACGCTGCCGAGTCCATCGATGGCGTGGCGCCTGCAACACTGCACGACGCTCACTGAAGCGATCAAGTACATGCGGCAGCAGGGCCGACGCGACGCCATGGTGCATCTCAAGAGCTTGCAGTGGATCTTCACGCAGCTGCAGGCTGCAAACAGCGACAAAGAGCAGAGCGAGCGGTATGAGAGCGAACTTGCAAGCTACGACGGTATCGCGCTGCTCTTTGATGCACTCGCGTGGTTCCCCGACGCGACCGACAACATACTGCTCACGCTGCACGTACTTACACACTTGGCGCAGCTTCACAGCTGCACGCACCGACTCGGCGGTACGCTCGAGCGCATGCAGCAGCTCTGTTCTCTGCTGCACAAGCACGCTCCGACGCTCGGCAAGTCGCTCGAGCAAGAAGAGCTCGAGGGCACGAGCGTGCTGGAGAAAGACGCCAGCGAGTTGCGCGTACTGATAGCGTGTCTCGCGCTGCTTGGGCGGCTGCTGGAGCAGAGCGCGTCGGCCAAGCAAGTCGCGCGCGTGTGTGGCGCCGTGCCGCTCGTGCTCTCGCTGCTCGACCGTGACTCGTTTCGCCATCAAGCGCTCGTCGTCACCGAGTGCAGCTACGTGCTCGGCGTCTTTTCATACGACAACTGTACGTGCGTACATACGTACGTGCATCGAGCGTTGTGCTGCATCTGCTTGCGTCGCTTGCAAGCAACTAGCACTCATGGTTGTTGGTGTTGTCGTGGTGAATGATCACGGATACATGTGCAGCGGCTGGTAGGTGGGCGATCGTCGATGCAAACGGGCTCACTCTGCTGCGTGACGTGCTCGAGGCGTACATGCACGACGCCACGATCCTGTACTGGACACTCGTAGCGCTCGGCAATGTCGCGTACGCATGCGACGCACAGCAGCGCAGCGAGCTCGACGCGCAGACTGCAGCGCTGCAGCTCGTCGACTGCGTGTGCGCGTGCCGCGTCAACTTTCTCACGCGCGTGCGCGAACTCGAGCTCGACGTCGTTGCTGCGACTGCGCGGCTCGCACACTTGCAGGCGACGCACATTGGCGAAACGATGCGCAACGAAATGGACGCGAGCGCGCACGAAGTGCAGACGCTCAACGCTGTAATCGCAGCTGCCAAGACGCACAACGTCGCCGACGCAGCTGACTATGCGCTCCGGTACTTGCTCACGCCCGCGCAGTTGCGTGTACAGGCGGCTGCGCAGCACATCATGCGGCGGTTCCTGCACCGCAAGCTCGTGGTTGCGCACCAAAAGTGGTGCGAAGTGACTGTGTACGAGCGCCATCGTGCTGTATGTCGTCGGTTCCTCACGACTGTCATCGACCGGCAGCTCGCTGCAGCGTTTCGACGCTGGGAGACCGTCGTGCGCGATTTACGGCACACCAAGTCGGTGCTCCAGACCATCGGTTCGGGGCTAGCGATCGACCTCACGAAGAAGCGCCGCGAGCGCTACCGCATGCTCGTGCTGCAAAAGTGAGGACGACGCGCAATGGATGAAAACGCTGTGTGGCAGTGTCGTACGTAATCCCATACGCCACTGATCCGCTCGACTACACTGTAGTCGTCATGAGTGACCAACAAATCCTTTTGCAGCACTGCTGGCGCTACACTATCCACACTATTGCGCTTTCGTGCGTCGTACTCTCAGCACGCACTACTACTGACACTCACATTCACAGCTCATGTACACACGGAACCCGCTATCATCCACTCACACCACACGCAAGTGCGTGTCGATTCGATGTGCGTGGGTTGTGGTTGTCGGACCGACACACTGATGCAGACGCCACCCCGACTGTTGGACTGCCAACGCCACACCTCCAACTCACGCAGACGCGCGGTCGTTCGCGTCCTTGACCCAGATCCGCAGTGTATCGAGATGCAGCGATGCGCCAGCGCCCATGCTGTCGTCGCTTGTACCACCATCCGCCATTGCAGCAGCAGGGGCTCCTGGCAGCGCTGGCACGGGCTGCCATTCACTAATGAGCACAATGTCGCGGCGATAGCGTGCGAGCAGGTCGGTCAGCAGCCGCACAAACTCACTGCGCACAGCCGGCGCGATCTGTGAGATCTCGAGCGCGCGCGCGCGCAAGTCAGTCGTATGCGCGCACTCGAGCAGGTCGGCGATCCACGTAAGGCAAAAGCTATACTTCTTGAGGTTCGCTTTGCAGATGCCGACGCGCACAAGCGTCAGGAGTGCGCGCTCGGTCGCCAACTTGTCGCACTTGGCGACAACAATCTCTTCGATGCGCGTAAACAGCGCGTCGGCGTGCTCCTTGCCGTGGCGCCCGTGGCCGTAGCACTTGTCGCAGAGCTCGTACTCGGTGTCAGTCAGCACGCGACACGTGCGGCAGACCCACTTCGTACCGACAATCGGCCCGCGGCCGCAGCCGTCGCAGATGGACTCGTCGTCGCCAAGTGACGGCCGCGCAGTCGGCAGCTGCGGCTTGTGCCGGTTCAAACGGTCCATGACGCTGCCGAGCACTTTTTTGATCTTGCCGTCCTTTGATGCACTGCTGCTGCTGCCACTGCTGCGGCGGTCGCTGTCGCCGCCCAAGTCGGTGATCGACAGCGCTGAGCTGCCCGTGAACGGCGACGTGAGCATCGACGCAGCACGTACCGACTCGCTGCTATTTGCGCTCTGCATCGTCGACGCGCGCGACGGCGTGAGCGAGTACCGACGATTTGCATGTGTATTGGTGCTGGTGGTGCCGACACTGCTGCTGCTGATGCCTCCACTGTTAGCAGCAGACGGCAGTGGCTTGGAGATGTACACGGCTTTGGTCGCGTGCAGCTCGCGCGGTCCGTGCGGTACAGCACTGCGCTTGCTGCTGTGCTGCTGCTCCGTGTCGACGCAGTCAAACAGGTGCGGCGGCTCCGTCGCGCCCGCTGCGTCAGTTGCGTTCGCACTCTCGAGCGCGCTCGCAAACTCGGACGTTGGCGACGCTACAGGCAGCGGCAACGCGTTAGCAGACGACGACAGCGACCGAACGACGACAGGCGGTGACAGCAGCAATGCGTCCGTGTCTGTCAGGGCTGCAGCAGATGGGGCGGCTGACGTCGCTGGCTGCGTGACGTCACCTGCAAGTAGCGCGTCGGCAGCTGGTGGTGACGACACCGATCCAGTACTCAGCTGCGATGCACTACCACTACCGCCACTTCCGGCACTTTCAGTAGCAGCAGTCGTCGCTGGGAGACACACGACGCGCAAGTCCATCGTCTGCTTCGTGTACGTGCGCGCGTAGCACTGGATCGTCGACCCGGGCGACTGCTCGCGCTGGTTCTCGAGCAGCACGGGGAGCAAGTAGAGCAGCAGGATCTTGCTGAGCTCCTCCGACACGTCGCTAAAGAGCTCGGCCCACTGCGTCGCAGCAAGCGCTTCGGCAAAACCATCCGAGTTCGTGATCGCTGCGAGCATTGGCCGGAGCTTGTCGCGGTCGTCGACCGACAGGCGCTCGATGAGTCCGAGCGCCTGCTGCACGCTCTTGCTTTTGGATGTTGCTGTCACGGGCGCGACCTTGTGTTTCCAGGGCACCCACGCTGCTGCTTCTGCTGCTGCGATCGGCATTGCAGTCGTAGCTGCAGCAGGTTGATATGGTGATGACGCCAACGCACGAGGCGAGTCTATGTCGTCGTCGTTTGGGTTTCCTGCTGCTGCTGCTGCAGTGTGCAGTGCGGACTCCGACGACGATGCATGGTTGAGCTGCTGGAGGTACTTGTCCTTCCACGTCGCAACGACGCTCTCGAGGTCCTCGAGCCGCTTCTGCATGACGCGGAACTGCTGGTCCTTGAGCTGGATGTAGTTCTCTTTGAGGCACACGTCCTTTGTGAGCGCGCTGTTCTCGAGCTGGAGCGTCTGCAGCTGCAGCTGCATGGCTGCAAAGTTGTGCTGCGCGATCGATGCCATCGCAACGCGTCTCGACTTGGCACGGACGACGTCCTTGTCTCCACTAGCACAGTAAGCACACGTACACAAGTTCCCTTTCGTGCGAGTTTGTGTGTACCGATCGTAATTAACTTGTTGTCCTTGTAATTCAGTAACAGTGTCCAGTGTATCTCCTGATCAGGATACACACTGGACTCATTATATAATAGTATGATATCAAACACGCTAAAAATGACCTGCTAAAACTACGTTATATTTACTGGAAGCACTAGGCAGCCCATAACTATTGCTTTGCAGACCATGCAATTAGCAATTATGTTGTTTCCACATCGTACGTTTTGGGAATCTGCATTTCAATATTTTCGATTTTATTTCGTGGTGGTGGTACACCTTGAAAACACAGTGGATGGCGGAGCATACATAAGGCAAGATGCTGAAGAATGGCGGTGATTTGACCTAGAAACACTAGGTGGATGGCGGTTCCTACTACTCTGTGCTTTTGAATACAGTAGTCAGGTATAGAAATATGATGATTTAGACCCTTTCCCATACGTTTTTCTCACATAAGAGATAGGAGGTCGGTTCTAGAAGTATACGGTGAGCTGGTATTGACCAATCCGAATTCGATTTTTATGCTCGGTTGTGCACATACGATCGCTAGTCTTGAAATGGGTATTGAATTCAATTGAGCGCTGCCACTTCAATAGCAATTGGAAGACGACTCCGAACCACTCCAAACACAATTAAGAAACCTCAGAAACAACTTCATCGAGAGGACAGCGAAGAACGCAAGAGTCAAAAACGAGCACGAACGAGCAACGAGCAAATGGCAACGCACGAAGTGTTAATGGAGGCGGCGCGACTACTGATGAATAATGCATACTCACTCATGCACACGCACGCACCGATCCACATCTTGCGCTAATCAAGCCTCTCTACTCATCCTATCGATCCATCGATCCATCGCGACCGCCCTATCGACTCAAATCACTGCGTGATCAAAGTCGCCGTCGAGCTTGTGCTCGTCCATGTCATCGTGGTTCAGCATCGCTTCAGCAGCTGCTGCGTGCGCATCGGCCTCGGCGTCTGCTGCTGCCTGTGCTGCTGCGTGCAAATGCGCGTCGTTATGCGCTCGCGCAGCTGCGACCTGTGCGTTCAGCGCGTCGTCCATGAACGTCGCCTCGTGCTCGAGCGCCGTCATCGTGGCCGAGAGCCCTGCAGCCGTCGTGTCGACGCCAGCTGCAAAGTCGAGCGACGCACTGTCGAACGCTGATGCTGCAGAGCTGTTGCTGCTGTTCCCACCGATAGCGTCAGCGTCTGCTTTTGCGCCAGTTGGCGCATCACGATTGACTGTCGACGTCGTCGATACGACATCACCTATACTGCCACTGTTGCTGGTCGTGACTTGAGCCATTGGGTCGATCTCGTGCCGCGCTTCCGTGCGGATCGCGTCCTGCACGCGCCGTAGTGCTGTGAACGCACTGTCGTTCGACTCGTTGCGGTCCTTGAGCACCTGCATGACGTCGCGAAACGCCTTGAGCTTGTCCTGGAGCGACAGACTCGGTGTGCTGCTACTACTGTTGCTGCTAGTCGCACTTGTACTTGCACCAGTCGAACCACTTGCGCCATGCTCGTCGACAGTGTCGTTCGTCGCCACTTCGTCGTCCGGCACTTCGTCGGTCGGCTGCACGATCTCAAAGTACTCTTCGTGCACGCTGTTCGCACACATCGCGTCGTCGTCGAGGTACGTGCTGATCGGCACGGCGTCCGGCAGCCGCAAAAACTGAAACAGGTGCGCGAGCTCGGCGTCGAGGAACGCGCTTTCGTGGTCGTCGTTGGTTGTTGCTGCTGCTGTATTGGCGTTGTCGGTATCATTCGACTGCGTCTGGAGCATCGCAACGCGTGCTGGTGTGAGCGTGTGCGTCGCTTGCCACGCGCGCACGACGCTCTCGCGCGTGACGTCGTCCCACGCAGCAGTCGCCCACTTCATGGCCGTGAGCGCGTCGACGCCAAAGTCAAAGCGCGTGGCACTGGTCGCGTCGGCTACGACATCGTCGGCTTTGTCAATGACGTGGCGCACGTGAAAGCGCCGGAACCGCTTCTTGAACAGTGGGACGAGGTGCGCTGTCACGGCATTGAGCATCGTGGCAGCGCCGGTTGGGAGCACAAGCAGCACGACGTGCGTGAGCTCGAGGTGCGTGACAACGTGCGACGGCGCGTCGTTGAGCAGCAAGAGGATGCGGCGCTTCTGCGTCGCCATCGCAAAGTCGAGGCGCTGGACGTAGCGCGAGAAGATCACGCCGGTCATCCACGCCTTCGGGTTCGCAAAGTAGTGCAGGCCGTGCTGCTCCGGAGACTTGCCGCGCAAGCACTTTGGCGCTGCGTGGTGGCCGACAAACAGCGGCGCGAGCTTCTCGGAGCCGTCGGCGTTCGCGGCGAGCGCGACGACGACGCGCTTCTTCGCGCTCAGCGGGTCGTCAGCAGCTGCAAACGGCGTCGGCGGCAGCGTGTACAGCACGCACGTCTCGTCCATCGCAAAGATGTCGGCGAGTGCAAACTTGTCGGTCTCGGCTATGAGCGCGTCCATCGTCGTGAACTGCAGCGCTGCGTTCGGTTTGCGGCGACTCGCTCCGCTAGCAGCAGCATTGCTACTGGCACTGGTACTGCCACTACTACCACCAGCAGCAGCCACATTCGCAACATTCGCACTGCTGCTGCTATTGTCGCTATTGAACTTGCGAAAGCTAAAGTTGTGGCGCAGCTGGAACGAGTGGAGCCAGCCGTTCGAGAACTCGGGCTGCTCGTCCTCGGGGATGCCGAGCATCTTGGCAAAGTGCTTTGCTTTCTCCTTCGTCATGTCGCCTTGCACTGTGATGCCGCGGTGTGCGCACTGGAGAACCCAGTTCGCGAGCGCCTGGTCGAGCTGCGGATGCTGCACGACGCGGCGCTTCTTGATCCCGAGCTCGAGCGCGCTCATGTGGACAAACTCGTGCTGGCGTCGCAAGATGCCCGAGATCGTCGACTGTGCGGGCGTCTTCTTCAGGTTGAATTCGTGCTTCGTCCACTGCGCGAGGTCCTTCTGCGACATCACGCCGCCGCTCTTCTGGTAGAACTCGCAGATGACCTTGCGCTGATAGTTGGTCAAGTTCCCGTTGCTCTTGCTCGCACGCACGGCGACGATCGGTGTTGGTGCGACTGGCGGGACATTCGCAGCGGTAGCGACAGCATCGATGCTCACTTCATTGTGTGGCAGCACGGCGGCAGCGGCGACAGCAGCGGTAATGTCATCGTGCTCGCCTACAGCGGATGCACTAGCGCCTGAAGTGCGTCGTTTGCCCATGACACACCTGCGAATACCGATGCACGTGCGAAGGAGCTCTTTGGACAGGGGGGCGTTCTGGAGCTGTTCGTTCGTTTGTGTGGAGAGCTGCAATCACGCACTTGTTTGGACGAGAGACTGTGAAGTGGCAAAGCGATACACTTGCAATCTGTATACATAAACGAAATGTACATTGTAGAATAAATACAACAATTTTCAATACACTTTTCCCCGCTTCCAAAAAAGACGTTTTCGATGTCTTTTGAGTCATGTGGACGAAAACCACAATTTCATTTCAGCAACAAATGTGTCGTACGATAGTGCGCTAGTCTTGAAATGGGTATTGAATTCAATTGAGCGCTGCCACTTCAATAGCAATTGGAAGACGACTCCGAACCACTCCGAACACAATTAAGAAACCTCAGAAACAACTTCATCGAGAGGACAGCGAAGAACGCAAGAGTCAAAAACGAGCACGAACGAGCAACGAGCAAACGGCAACGCACGAAGTGTTAATGGAGGCGGCGCGACTACTGATCGTCGGCAACATGGCTCCTGCAGCAGTACTCGCTGTATGCAATGGTATTCCTGAGCACCCGCTTTCAGAAACAACCCTGCGCCGACGCTCCATAGGGTGGCTGCAAGCGCACTTTGCGGCCCAGAGCGCGCAACGAAATGAGTTGGAACGACTCAGAGCGGATGTCACCGATCTACAGCAGCTGGACGAGGATCGTCATGAGCTGCAGCATCAGCGACAGCTCATGGCACTCGATCACCTAGCGCTTCAAGCTAAGTAGAAAACTTGCATACATTAAGCCAAGACCTACAAGCTCGAACCGAAGCGTTTGTTCAAGAACAACAGCGTGCTCGACGAGGGTCCCACATCGCGACTCTTTCCTTTGGTGTCGGACTACGTCCCGGCCGACGTCGCAACCAGACGGAAATCGACGTAATCGTTCACATCATACAAAGCGCAAGATCTTGTATCCAACTCTCAATGTTTGTATTTTCGAATGACCTTCTTGAGCATGTTATATGCGGATGTATGTCAAGAGGTGTGACTGTACAAATTATAGGTGATTTTGGAGAATGGAACAAAGGGTATTCTCTGATAACCCACATACTCAAGAGCGATCAAGGACTATTGCTGAACCAAGCTCAGCGGTGCAGCTTCGGACCTCGCGCTGTACACGAGCCTCGAGGTCGTCTACAGCTTCGGTCCCCTGTCGGAGTTATGCACACTAAGCTCCTGATAGTCGACGACCACTTTGTACTGTCGGGATCGTTAAACTGGAGCTTGGCCGGCGTCACTAGGAACAAGGAGATCGTGTATGTCCACGGCGAAGGACCAGAGCTGGATACATCAAGCGCATTTTTTAGTCAGCTGTAGGCCGAGAGCTCTCGACTCGCGCTTGTTTACGAGCCCGGCCGTGGCCAGCAGCTGCCACGAGTTCAGTTACAACGCGTACCAGATATAAGAGGACGAGCAGGACAAACAACGGCAACAGCACAGCTCAACAACACAGAAGCAGAGCAGTAGATGAAGCGCGTCGTCGCTTGCGCGGATCGCGTCCTGTTTCGCCATGCGCCAGCACGCGTCGGCGGCCGACTGAAAGCCAAACGGCACGGTCTTCTCGTCGCGAAAGTGGAGCGTCGCGCGGTTGTCGGGACAAATCGCAACGTGCGCGCTCTGCGCTGCGACTATCGCCTTCAACTGAGACTTTTTTGGTTTATACACATCAAGGTGCTCGTTTTTGTAAATGTGAATTGACATGTGGCGATGCGGAATCGATTTTGAAACAACCGACGTAGTACATCACTTGAACGATCAGAGCAGGACAGATCATCTCGATCTTCATAGTTGGATCAGTCGGAGTGGGAAGCTTGACGTCGTGCTGCCTTTAGCAAAACGAGCGCAGGTACCTTGATGTCCAGTGGCGTCAGCGTTAGCTCTCAACCTCAAAGCGGGTCTCGCAACTTGATTGTCATCTTGGCTTGTAATTGGGAGAAGTGATGCCTCTGTCGTCTGAGTCTGGTGCGAACACAAGTGCATCCATGGACGTCGAGTCATCGAGAGACCAAATGTCGATGCATCGACTGGTCGAATGTGCGACTGGTTTGATTTGTCTCGCTGCCTGGTTGTTGGGCTGTCTTGGTAGGCGTGTGAGGCGAGCTTCGCATCGTCGCGAGCGTCCAAGCTCCCAACACGCGTGAATGAGTATCGTCGTTATGTATGTGTGTATGCTCACACAAAAGATCGTCGGTCACTGCCAGCGTGGTCCCACGCCCGCTCAGGATCGCTGCACATGCAGGCGGCAGTCGCCGACAACTTTGGCGAACGACGACGAGACATCATGCACATGCAGGCAGCTCTGAGATCGCACGGTTCCTGCCTGACTCGCGAGGCTGTCTGTCTGATACACACACGAATGAGTGCGAGCGATCATTGCACCCTTTCGTGTGCTCGCTCCTCCATTGTGCTTGGGCGTCAGTGACTCGGCTCGCTTTGTCCATGCTGTCCAGTCACTTCGCATTCGCAGGATGAGTGCATGCAAGAGTGCGGTGGTGGATCGCTCCATTGGTTCGAGCATCGGAGGTAGCGTTCACGCTCAACTCAGTCGAGCGTAGGCATCGTGTGCAAATTAGCGCTGACAACTGGGCGACGGAACACCAGTCGTTTGTTTGGGAGCGTAATCTGGTCGAGCGTGCACACGAAAGCTCTTCAAGGGACCTGTGGCAGATCTGTAACGCAGCGCAACGCTTGCGCTGAGCACGATGGTTGACGAGATCTGTGACGAGTGTGCTGATTCAAGGTGCGACCTCAATTCTCGGCGTCGAGTGCTTGGAAACAGGATCGCTCTCGCGAGCGAGCTCCTGCACAAGTGCGACTGCAACGAGGTCAAGCTCACAATCGAGCAAGCTCGCAAGCGCTTTGCACCATCGTTTGTGCGTGCACAGTGGATCTTGAAGTGTGCAACGGGAAGCGCTCGTGGGTTCTTTTTTGCCAAAACCTGGTGGTGCTTTTGCAAGCAACGAGCAGATCTGGGCAAGCGCGAGTTTGAGCTGCAGTGCATGCTTGGTCGGTTCGCGTCGTCACCGCCACAAGATGTGCGAGCATGGAGCATGCAGCAGCACATGGCAGTAGCAGCAACGACGGTGACCTTCACTTGCTCTCGCCATTTGTTCCCGCTCTCGCTCGAGTGTGTGCACGAACCCGACTATCCATTGCAGAAGTCCAGCCGATCGTGTTGCCACATGCGAGTCTGTCGTTGGTGCTCAGCAGCAGCAAATGATGGCCGAATGAGCGATCGATACGATGTGAAAGTAGCCTCGAACGAACTTTCGCCAGCGTATCGACATGTGTGCGGCCAAGAGCATGTGAGAGCATGTATGTGAGTGCGAGAGCATTTGTGTGTTCTCGCCAGCAAATTTGCCTGCATTTTGCGTTCGGAACCGTTCTGGTCAATCACTCTCATTCTTGTTACTTGTTGCCATGTTGGCTCGCTCCATACAAATGCAGAGACATCTTCGATTTTCGAGACAGTCGCCACAGTACTCGCACTTGCAATTTGTATCATGCAGAAACACGAAGAAAATTTTGCCCGAACCCAAAGTGCAAAACAGCAGGTGGTTGCAAAAAACGTCGCGCGACGAGACCTCTTGCGTTCAGTATGCTGCGAACATTGATGGCCGGCCTTTTGCTATTGCAATCGCACGCTCTTTTCCTGTCGTGCGCTTGGCGCTTGCGCTTCGTGGCTCTCGCCATGCAGCAGCAGTAACAGCAACAACGGCTTGGGCTCTAGACGTGTGTGTGTGCGTTGTGCTCGCCCACATCGAGTCTCGCCGCGACCCGGGGAGAAGGTTTGCGTCTCACACAACCGTCGGCAGCCACCGAGTACGCACTTGCTCGCCTGCTCAGTCGTCCAAGAAGAGTCGCCGTCACAGCAGAGCGATTGATCAGCCGCGACATTCACTACCAAGCAGCAGCAGCGTGAACAGTCGGCGATCGTCGCAGCATCCGTACACGTACAAAGGCTTGTGCTTTCTGCACCCGCATCTGGCGCGCGCGAATACTTGAAGCGCCGCCCTCCAAACGCCCACTCCAACGCTACGATGTACTCTCACATCGACGAGCGACGAGCCGCATCAACTGCAGCTCGACCGTCATACTCGTATCCGCTTCCGCCTTCGCACCAACAGCTACAGCACCAACAGCGCAGTGGCGGTCGAGCGACTGTTGCGCCGGCTGCATTCATTGATACTTCCGAGCTCTCGCGTCTGAGTGACAGCGACAGCGACACGACCTCGAGCCGCGAGTCGCCCGTGACCGTCGACGACCCATTCATTACCGACAACGTCGACATGACGTTCCGTGCATCGATGTCACAGTCCCAGCGCAGTCACAATAGCAATCGCGGCTTTGGCAGTAGCCGCGGCGTTGGCGGCAGCAATCGCGGCAATAACAACAATACCGCATCGTCGACACTGAGCGAGCGGCTCACGATGATGAACATCCCAACGCAGGACCTCAAGGGCACAGTGTACTACGGCTGGCTCTGGAAGAAAGGGTCGTCGTTCAAGACGTGGAAGAAGCGGTTCTTTCTCCTTCATGGCCGCGCGCTCACGTACTATACGCAGTGCTGCGTGATCGCGTCTGACGCGCTCGGCACGCAGTGCCTCGACATGCCAGCCAAGGGCGGACTGCGCGTCGCGCGCGCCGAGCTCTCGAACGACACATCGTTTGGGCTCAAAGTCACGAGCTCGAGCGGCCGTGTATTGCAGATCCAGGCCGGTGACGCAGACTCACGTCTCCAGTGGCTCGACGCACTCGAGGAGGCACCGAAGCGGCGGCTCATGGACTCGATGATGATGCGCGGTACGACCATGAGCGAGTATCCGCTGTCGTCGAGCCGCTCAAACACACCACTCAACTTTATGGACACGACGTCGTCCACGTCATCGTCAACCGCGTCGCCGACTGACTCGGCGCTGCTGCAGAGCTCGCTGAGTACAATGAGCAGCAGTGACGATGGCGAAGACGACGACTGTGGCGCGAGCGACAAGCGCGGCTGGCTCCTCGTGCGCAGTAGTGTGCTGCACTCGTGGAAGAAGCGGTTCGTGACGCTCGCCGACGGCCACATTACATTCTCGTCGCACCGACGGAGCAAACGGCCGCAGGACAAGGCGTTTGCTGTCATTGCGTGCGCGCCGTTCAGTGGCCACGCATATGCGTTCAGCGTGCGCGTCGATCGTCACAAGGAGTTTTTTCTTGCTGCTGCGTCCGAGAAAGAGGCCGAAGCGTGGATAGACGTGCTCCGAGAATGTCTGTAGAAGTACCAGACAGTACCAGCCAGTAGTAGTATCCGTAACAACAAACCAGCACCAGCAGCTCGAAGACAAATCGGTGTCGTCGGCATTGGCACCGACGACACAGTCGTGACGATGGCTTCGCACACCCAGTCGCACTAATCGTAATCTAAACTATTGAACCTCGTATGTTCAGCCACCGTCGACTGGGTTCGTGCTTATTCGGCAAGCCAAACAGTCGCTGCAGCGTATGAGCCCACAGATTGTCAAGCATGACGCAGAGACGCTTTCTACCTGGCGTACCTAACTTTGTCGTCACATCGGTCTAGATTTGTATGCATTAGTATCGTTGCTACAACTGAAATGTGGAAAGACGTTGACGATGACGATGATGGTAGACAGTGAGATGTGCGATGGATGTTGTTCGTGTTGTTCGTGCTCGCTCACTTGGCTCCAAAGTATGTCGTTTATCGCAGCAGCCAGCAAGTCGTCCGCCACAACTGAACTGCAGGATATCGACATCAGACTGTCGAAATGATAATATTGAACACCACAAAATGACCGTCATTAAGCACACAATGTCTATATTAAACTGATCCATGTCCGTTTCGAAACTTGAAACCACACGACCATTTGTGCGTCATCACAACCATTTGCGCGTCATCACAACCATTTGCGCGTCATTTGCAAAACGATCCACACGAGCGAAAGCGTAGCCACACTGGAGCTGCAGCAGTGTTCTCTCAGCTTGACAAGGCAAACGTCAGGATGTTGTGACGGCACATCGAGTACGATATATGGATGCAAAGCAATGCATGTACTCAACGTTGACTCAATACCAACCATCTCGACATCACTGCGAACTTCGATCGGCGGCGTGTCATCCTTTCCGATATCTCAAACCAGGCCGCTCCGTAGATCGTGTAGCTCAGTCAGCTGCCCATCTTCGTCAAGCATCCACCAGTAGGGTCTGACATCGATCGTATCGAACGGCAAGAATGAAGCCAGGTAGTCGGTCGACGGGTCGGCAGTGGTCCACGAACCGAGAAACTTTGCGAGCTTCGGACGAAGGCTACGCCTTCAACCATCATGGTCTCTTCGTTTGAGAACATGGCGTTCGAGCTGAAGTTGTCGCTACGATACGACGAGCGTGTGTGTGTGGAGCTGCTCGTGCGCGCCTGGTCACCCACATGGACGCAATACACACTGCACACACACAAGAGGCTCTTGCCACTCGCTGTCCTCTGCAGACAGCACATGCATATCACTATCGCTACCTTCACCCATACACACAGTCACAGTGTGCACACGCCTCCACATCCACATCCAAGCAAGTGTCCAGCGTCGACCCGAGGCGGTCGATCGCTACGTGTGAGGTAGCGCGTCAGGTTCTGGCGACTCATGCCGACCGCTGTTGCTGCATCGGTCAGGCTCTCGCCATCTCGCACGAGTAGACTAGCACGTGCCACTCGCAGCTCTACGTCCGAGCTCTTCGATGTCATGTCGATGTTGTTGTCGAAGTGTTGCTGTATTGTAGTATTGTTGCTGTATTGTAGTATTGTCGCTGTATTTTCATGTTCCCGTTTGCCCAATAATGTATTTTCGAGCTATGTTCCCCACAATCCACCGTATCCACGTTATGAATGATAATTTCAGTAAGAAATATAGAGTTTGATAGAGAACATACGCACCGAGTGATCAGCACGCGCTCATTGCTTGTGAGAGCGCGACCAACTCGAGACATGGGCACACGAGAGCGACATGCGCTCACAGTCC
>JAADWX010000144.1:0-39670 GCA_023336405.1 Globisporangium echinulatum | reverse complement strand
CATGCAGCGGCTGCGTCTCACTTCAAACTGAATACAAAGAAGCCTTGTTTCGGATACTGCGATTTTTTATATCTTCATGTTAATTATCCCTTCAAAACTGAATATTATTTTCCATATGTTTTGACCGCAGTACTGAGAGATGACTGTATTCTGTCCTAATTTCTTGATTAATTAATACTACAAATACTAAGTTGTGTGCAAACGTCACATAAGCAATTATTTGAGGTGATATTATGCTTACCTGCTTATTGAGGTTGCACTTTCCTAACAAAGAGGTCCTCTCTGTCGAACAATCCCTGCCCAACGCACACGACAACACACGGTCGCGTTGTACGCGTTCGTTCACCCGCTCACTGCTGCTGCTACTGCATCCTGGCGACCGAGCAGCTCTTGTGATTGCCGATCGCTGCTGCTGCTGCCCCGCGCGATCCGCGCGTGCGCATACGTATACGGACGAGATCAAGTGCACGTCCTATCATCTTCTCTCGCGGCTTCCCCTCCTCCCTCCTTCGTAGATCGGTGACCGTGAGCTCACGACCAGGTCCGATCACCATGCTGTTGGCTCACTTGAACGACTCGCTTGCTCACACATGCATGTGTGATCTCCTCTATCGCTCTCTGTCTGTTCATTCAGGTCGCGTTACACACGTTTATCTGCGCTTTGGACGACACACGAGCAATCGAGCAGCACGGACCCTTAGCGAGACTGCTTCCTCGACCTCCCGACAGCACACACACGCCCGGCACGCCGACCTGCCTTGACCCAAAGCATGTTCCTACAGCGCGTGTTCGTGCTGCTCTACTCGTGCGTTGCGTTCCTGCACACGCGCGTGCGGCACAAGAAATGGATCGCGCTCGTTGTTGCTGCAGTATACGTCGCGTTACGTGCGACTGGCAAGCTGTCGCCTGCTGGCATCATCGGTCCCGCGCGCGCTGTGTTTATCAACCCGCTCATGACCGAAACGAAAGACGACGGCGTGCACATGGCGCCGACGCCTGTGCTCGCTGTGTGGACGAACCACACGTTCGAGTGCGTCGGCTGGAAGCGCACGCACACGTGCGTTGTCGACACCAGTAGCCAAGCAACAGATGGCGAACCGCCAACGACAGCTGACCCCGACGCCGTGACCCCAGAGCCCGAGAAGGACTTTCTCGGCTGCGCCGAAGAGATTGGGCAGCAGATGGCCGGCTACTGTATCGTGCGGAACCGGACGTCGGGCGACCTCTTCAAGCTCATGATCAGCGCGTGCGACTCGGTCCCGACTGGGCACCACTACACGTGCGACATGGCGCGCGAGTTCTCGGAGTTTGGGCTCCACTCGGTCGCGTACGAGCACACGCCAGTGGCCCCGACGCTCGCTTTGCCGCCGTACGCAGCAAAGCGCAAACCAACGAACGGCGTGCTCATGATCGTGTACGACCGCGTGCTGCCGTCTGCGTACGCGACGATCCGGATGCTGCGTGTCCAGGGCTGCGAGCTCCCCGTTGAGCTCTGGTACCGCCCGGACGAGATGTCGATTGACAACCCGATTGTCCACAAGCTCTTGGCCGACTTTAACGTCCGCATGCGGCCGATCTTTGACGCCCGTGCGCAAGGCTTCCACGTCAAGCCGTACGCGGTGTACTACAGCAACTTTGATAATGTTCTGTTGCTGGACGCCGACAACTTGCCAGCAAAAGATCCAACGTATCTGTTTGACGAACCGGCTTTTCTGCAAACGGGTGCAATCTTCTGGCCCGACTACTGGCAGCCAGCGAATTCGCTCTTTCAGCTGACAAACACGAGTTTGTTGTGGCAGCTCACGGGCGTAGCGTTCGTCGACATGTTTGAGCAAGAGAGCGGCCAAGTACTGATCAACCGCATCAAGAGCAAGAAGGCGCTCGACAAGCTCATGTACTACTCGACGCACGAGCCGCGGCTCATGGAGACGCTGCACCTCATCTGGGGCGACAAGGACTTGTTCCGACTCGCGTGGCTAAATGCGAGCCAGCCATTTCACTACATTAGGTTCCCGCCAGCAGTCGGTGGCCTCGATCTCACAGCCGACAAGAGCATCTTCTGCGGCCTCGCAATGATCCAGCACGACGTCCAGGGCGACCTCGTCTTCTTCCACCGCAACAGCATCAAGCTCGACGGCTCGGCGAACCAACCGCGCATCATGACGCACATTCAAGAGTACGCGCTCGACGCCGACCCGAAGGACTACCGCATCTTCCAGGCCGTCCACGCGCACAAAGAGTGCTGCTACTACATTGGCACGCAGACGCTCCCAGATGGTCGACCAGCAGCTGCGATCACGTCGATCGACGCGACGATCTACGCAGCGATCGAAGACCTCGCGATCCAGTTCTCGGTCGAAGCGCGGACGTTGCTGCTCGACGACGCAGCAGCGCACCGGCTCCACTCGAGCGACGGCGGACCCGGGACGCTGAGTGTCCAGCACATCGTTGCGCTCTTTCTGCTCTCGTACGTTGCGCTCATCATTCTGTTTGTCTGGTGCAAAGCACGACCGGCGCGCGAGCGGCTACCGAGTCGATGGAAACCCATGGAGTCGAAAGAGAGTTAGGTGGATTGGACTACACTGTAGGTGCGCTAGCGAGTATTTCCAGTAGCAGCCAGCAGCTCAATTGCTAGGCAGTCCTCGGCGTGTCCATCGTGTAGATCCAGTAATTAGAAAAAACGGAGTCAACTATTAGTCGAGGGCATCCTGGGCAGATCTAACTGCGTGTATATATGCGAGCGTGTGTATGCACACATCCCATACTGAGCAGATCTGTAAGCTCAGCACTGCAGTATGTGCATGCACACGACGGGATTGTTGTGCATTGCTGTGCATTGCTTGTGGTTGTCGTGCCAAGATGGCAGCAGTGCACTTGCTTGAGAATAACTGACGAATTATCGATTTTCAGTAAACCAAACTATAATTTTTCATGAAAATCCATTCAGGATCGGCCGTATAGTGAACCCAAGTGAACGTGTCGCCCAGAAATACACTTGCGCTGACTATTGACGGCATGATTTCACGTTTTATCACATCGGAACTTGAAGTTTTGACCCGCCACTTCCTTCCCTTCCACATCCGCTCACCTCAAAGCTCGGAAGCTTCTGCAGCTGCAACAGCACGCTCACCGCCGCCGACAGATCGCACACTCTTCGCGATCACAACCATGCATGCGGGCGTGGCGGCGCTCCGGTACACGCGCGGCAGTGCAAATGCGCTCGTGGCGCCGCGCTGCGAGCGCTGGCGGCTGCGCGAGCGTTCGAGTAGCTCACTTAGCACGGGCGGCAGCGGCATCGACCCCGCAAAGCGTTCGACACTCTCAGCGCCAACGCGCTCGCTGTCCACACAGCCGCAAAAGCAGAGCGGTGCAGCAACGTCATCGCGATCGCGGTCGCTGCTCGCTGCGCCGCTCCAGCAGCTCGCACCGCTTGTCAAGCAGCGGGTGACGATGCGGGACCGTTCGCACTGGCACTGGTCGGCATTGCTCGGCTGCGGTGCAGCAGTAGTCGTCGCAGCAGCTAGCTCAAGCAGCACACCAGCAGATGCAACGCGCGCAGAAGCTGTCGCAACGCCTACAACACTGACGAGCAACGACACACAACCCACGCCGTCGACAGCGACTGCGACTGCCACAGCCGTCCCCAAAGCGCTACGGAAGCGCAAGACGAGCACCGGCAATGAGCGGTTCGTGATCAGCAGCGCGGCTGTCCGTGGCGACCGCGCAAAGATGGAGGACACGTCGTTTGTGTCGGACTGCAAGCGCTTTGCTGCCGTGTTTGACGGCCACGGCGGCGCGGGCGTGTCCGAGTACCTCAGGGGCCACTATTTTGCACAGCTCGCACCCGCAATTGCAAAGCTCGACGATGAGAGCACAGCACGTAACGCCGACGCGCTCTTGCAGCACGCTTCTACTGCTACTGTATCTAACAACAACAGGGCCAAGCCAGTCTTGTCACCCCTAAGCGTCCCGCGCGTCGTGACGTCGCCCTCGCGACGCAACGAAATCGTCACGCTACTCAAATCGACGATGGAGCGTTTAGATGCCGAAGTGCTGCAGCACAACGAGTGGAAGTACCAGGGCTCGACCGCCGTTGCCGTGTTCCTGCTCGACGACGTCGTGTACGCGCTGAACGTCGGCGACTGCCGCGCTGTGCTCTGCCGTAGCGGCGACGCCGTTGCACTCACGCGCGACCACAAGCCGAACGATCCGAGCGAGCAGAGTCGTGTCGAGTCGCTCGGCGGTACGGTCAAGTGGCACGGCTACGTTGACGCGCAGGGCGAGCCGATCGAGCCGTACGGTGCGTTTCGGATCAACGGGAACCTCGCAGTCGCGCGTGCAATAGGCGACAGGGACGCGCGGCCGTTTGTATCGGGCGAGCCTGAAGTCCAAGCGTTTGAGCGCGACGAGACCCGCGACGAGTTCATAGTGTTGGCGTCCGACGGCTTGTGGGACGTCTTTACGAGCGACGAAGTCGTGACGTTTGTCAAAGACGTGATGAGCGGCGAGCTCGGCGGTCGCGAGAGTTGGCGCAGTGGTGCGCACTCGGACACGCGCGTGCCGATCTTTGCGTGGTCGCACCAGTACAAGAGCGACCGCGATATGATCAAAGCCGCACGCAAGCGCCGGAAGCTCCAGATTGCAAACTACCTCGTGCAAGAAGCGCTGTACCGCGGCACGTCGGACAACGTCTCGGTCATCGTCGTGTGGCTCCGGTAGACGCGTGTATGTGTCAGTGAGTGGGTGCATATTGAACGGGGCGGGCAAGTGAGAGTACATGGGTGAAATGTCAAGTTTATGGGCGAGCGGCAGTACGACGATGGGTGGACCAGGACGGGTGCGTGAGGTGCGAGTCCTGTTGCTGCTAGCTCAGTCTGTATAATAACACATTGCGTTGTTTTGTCAATCGTGCGAGCGTGCGGTTGTAGATGAATGGCACCACAATTGCATGTGTGCCGATGCCGACTGGGTTGATACGTTGCCATTGCTGTGTTGGTGGTGCAACAAGTCAGATCGGGCGTTCTGATTTTCTCGTCGCGCAGTCGCAAGTTGCGCAAGTGAAGGTGGTTGCAACGTGGCGTTTGCGCTCGTTTAAACCATGATCTCGGTACTGAACCTGCAGCTGTTGTAGGTAGGCTGATCGAATGCTGAGACCATCAGTGAGGAAATATCCAGATGGTGTCAGCTCCGATTGCAGTTTTGCTTGGGAGTCAACAAATCCCCAAGTTCGCCAGCCAATCTCGCACATTGGTTCACAGTGTTAAGAATGCTAATCTACAGTTTTGTATGACGTACTACAGGCTGAAGAGTCAGATACCATCACTCACCTTGCTAGCTGCTTTTGTGTTTTGTATGTTCAAATGTTGTTTTCGGATCTGTTTGTAGAGGGTTTGTCCATTTTGTGAGATGCTGCGAAACGAGTCTCAAGAAAAGAGAGCGAATCCAGCAGTGTGTACATGCATGTAGAGTGCGACACAGAGAGAGCGACAGTGGTGATGGCGAGCCACGCAAGCAGGTGTTCACACACACGCTTGGTTTGTCGCGCAGCTGCAGCACATTGGAAGCTGCAAATGTGCGAATGTCCCCGAGTCGATTTTTCTCGCTGGCTATTTTCAAAATTCCAAATCTGCTGTCCACACAACGACCACATCAGCACAAACAAGAAATGCGACCATCACTCGTTCTAAATGTTCCTTTAGAGCGCCAATCACAACGTGGGAATTTTCTCCATGGCAGTCTACAAACATCAAGTGTAGCAAAGTCTCGCAGACCTCTCACAGCAAGCACAGAGCAAGCGCACTTCTTGCACGACAACACTCGCTCTCACACACAGCGCTCTTACTCTCACAAGGTTCTCCCAATCCGCACACTTACGTCGACGCATTCCACAACGCGCCTCTTGTTGCCCACATCCCCCTACACACACATACACATCATGAACAGCAATAGCCCAGCGTTCGTGCCGGCGTTCTACGCCTCGAGCTACGGCGACGAGCACGACGACGAATACGAGTTCTCGGCCGAACACATCGTCGCTGCGACGACTGCTGCTGCTGATACTGCTGCTGCCTTGAGTAGCGCGTCGTTCGTGTCGGATGCAGCGGCTGCTGCGTACGCCTCGGCGTCTGCAAGCGACGACGAAGACGACGACAACGCGCTCTTCGTACCGAAAACGACGTACCGCGACACGAATCACGTGTTTGCAAACGGCCCGTGCGACCTGGTACGTCCACGCCACACTGTTTGACAGTCACACCGCCCATCTCTATCTACTTGGTCCATCCACCTTATGCTCACATGCCGCATTCTCGCCACATCAGGTCTTTCACTCGGAGTCGTTCCTCGAGTCGAGCTTCCTCAGTCTCCCAGGCAAAGCGCCCGTGTTTGTGCTCGAGAGCGCATCGACCAAGCTACCACCGATCACAACGGCATCGCCGCTGTCGCCGTCGTCGTACGCCACACAGATCGATATCCCGCAGAAAGCGACGTTTGGGTTCCACTGCGTGAACCCCGTGATGCCGTCGCGCGCCGCGCCAACTGCGATCATGACGGCGCTCCAAGCCGCGCTCAGTCGCTTTGACTGCGACATCGACATCGTTGGCCATTGGACGATCCACGCGACACTACTGTGCGTTGCTGAAGAGATTGGGATGACGATCGAGCTCTCGCGCGTCGACGCCGAGCAGATCGACGTTGACTTTCACCGGCGCGCAGGCGACGAGACGATGTTCAACGAGGTCGTCGAGCACATCCGGTCACTCTGTGCCGACGTCGACGCCGACGCATTGCCGCTGTTGTATGCCGACGAGCCGCTCAGTCAAATGCTCGACGCGTCGCAGGAGCTCGTGGGGCGGCAGTTTGCGATCAAAGAGAAGGACGCGCGCCTGCTCATCGATGAGTTGACAGCAGACGACGCGCATTCCGATTCGATGCTGCACGTTGCACGGGCCGTCAAGAACCACTGCCGGCATCGCGGGAACCGCAAGCTGTTTGTCCAGACCGACTGCTCTGGCTTTCTTGAGGGCCTTCGCAACATGCTGACCGCGAGCGACGACGTTGTGCGCTTTGGCGTGTTTGTGCTTGCGCAGTTTGCACGCGCGCGCGACGGCGAGCGTCCGTTCTTTGCGACGCCATTTGACAAGAGCGCGTTTCAAGTGCTGCTCGACGACGTTGTGCGGCGCCATTGCGATATGCCAGGCGGTCGGTTTACGGTCGCAATGGTCGAGCAGGTGCAGCAGAGCTGGGTCTTTTGCTAAAGCTCTTTTTCCGATTCGTTCATTCCAGCTCACCCACTTGAGTACACTACAGTGTAGACTAGCCCTCATGATCACACTAGCATCCAACGACACCCAGCTCACTAAATTATCCTACCACTACTACCACTACTACTACTACCTCTTGCGTTCTTCTCGCTTCCATTTGTCTCCGGATTGCGTTTGATGAATCTGTCGTTCGAAGTGGATCAGGTCTAGACATATGCGTCGGTAGGTGTCTTGAGTGTTTGGATGCGAGAGAGCGAGAGGTTGGCAGTTGCTGCATGAGCTGTAGCGATTACGGCACGACAGCACGTCGCATCAACATCGTTGTCGACCATCGACACCTTCACTCTCGCGCTCCGTCAGCGTTGCAACGCGAAGACTCAGACGCTCGCGCTCTTCACTCGCGAGACGTCTGTTGCTCGACTTCGTGTGCGCATCACCCAGACAGCGCGCTTGCATCAGTCGGTCGATCAACAGCGCATCAGCGAGCGAACCGCACGGCTTCCTCCCCGTCGTCCTCGTGTGCGCAGCAGCCGGAGGGCTCCCATCTGAGGCGACAACAGTCACCAGACTAACGACCGCGTCAACATGCACAAGTGAGGAAGATGAACGGGAGAGTATGTGAGGGTCTGTAGGTGTATTCCAAGGCTGCGACCTCGCGCCAACGGCGGCGGCGGTTCGCGCACTGGCAGGTTGCTATGATATCGATCGACGGACTGCTCGCCAGTACACTTACCCAGCTGACTGACTGACTAGCAAGTGAGGCCAGCCATCCAACCAGTCAACCAGCCAGAGCCGGGCACTCGCCAACTGACGCGGCATGCAGGTCGTCTACTGCAGTGCGTCTAGTGCTTGAGGCCCGCGAAGAAGCTCGGACGGCGCACCCACGTGCGCGGCAGCGTCTCGCCATCCGTCGCTAGACGCAAGTTCTTGGCTTCGTCGCGCACGTACAGCGCCTTCTTCTTCTTCGACGTGTCCTTGAGCGCGATCTTCCACTTGCCAGCGACGTCTGTCGGCTTCGCAAAGCTCTTGAGTTCGCTAATCACATTGTTCGCTGCGAGCGACTGGAGTGCCAGTGCCTCTTCCGGATAGAGCTTGTCGGTCGAGCCGTGCTTCCCAAGTCGCCGCACGAGCGGTGGCAACCCGTCAAACTCGTCGTTGAGAAAGAAGAAGTCGGGGTTCCGGTACGCGTCTTCGTCGATGCCCATGAGCAGCGCTTCGTCGTGCGCGCTCAGCGCTGCGTTGTCCTCCTGCTCGAGGGTCTGGCGCGCGCGCTTCTCAAGGCGACGCACCTCTTTGTCGTCGCCGGCCGCCGTCGCGCGGGCGAGTGCAGCTGCGTCGGCGTCCATGCGCGCTTGCCCAGCGGTTTTCGCAGCACTGACCTTGGCGTCAAACTCGCTCGGCGTCAAACCGGCCTCTTCGCCCTTGAGGAAGATGATCGCTTCGACGCGCGGCTTGGTCAAGTGGAACTTGCGCGCGAGCTTCTCGGACGTCCATTGCGCCGGGTTCTCCATGAACAGCTGCATGACCTGCTCGTCGAGCTCTTCGTCAATGTCGACGCCGCCTTCGTTGATGTCGGCTTCTTCGTCGAGCTTCAGATCACCGTCCTCCTCTTCGGTCGGCTCGCCGTCGGCAAGCTCGGCGCTCGCGTCGTCGCCAGAGTCGCCTGACTCGCTGTCCGAGCCCTTTTTGTCCTCATCGTCTGCGAGACTGAGAAAGCGCGACGACGAGCACTGGCGCACGTGCACGCGCGACACTGCGACGCGCTGCACTGATGGAACAGCAGTGCGCAGCGTTGTGCGCAGTGCAGTCGCAACGCGTGGTGCGCAGACCGCTGCTGTCTGCTGGGAGAGCGCCTTCTTTGCGGCAGCGCGCACGACGGAGCGGTATGCAGACATGGCTAGCAGAGGCTCTCACTCACACGCACACAGGCACCAATTGGGTCGAGAGAGCAGCAGCGTGAGATGGCGCTTCGTCACCTCAGGCTTGGCTTTTGCAGATTGGGCGGCGCTGGTCGATTTGAGTGGTGGAAGTCCGGTGGGTCGTTCCCTCGTTTTCAGCACGCTTTGCAGCAGCAGTGCAATAACGAATACGATGAGTGAATCATGTGTTGTCTGTAAGTATGGACTTGTTTCTGAACAATGCAGAAATGAATGGAAAATAGCAAAACAGTATACTGGTGCCATATCGGTAGTACTAAGCTGAATTGCGTTGAAACTGAATATCATCAATCAAGAGGTAGCCATCATAGTTTGTAAATCCAATATGATCATGTTGTATATAAAGTCAGCAATAAATATGCCACTATTTAGTCTCATTTTCTCATTTGCAGTATTCTAGCTCTATAGAGGTAATATCGCGTGGACCACGTCAGTGCTGACTTGTTACGAATTGACCCTCGCATAATCACTCGAACGCGCTGCTGCTCAATCTGAACGTCACGTGGAGCGCGACACTAACAGCATCGGCGACAACGACAGCGGCGGCTGCTGCAGACGAAGACAACGCACGAGTACCGCCTGATCTCCCCTCATCGCGTGTGCATCTCGGTGTGTTTTGCGCCGGAGTTCCCCTCTCGCGCCGGTTATCGCATGCATCTCGGACCACGCGTGCAATTCGAGCACCCTTCGTTCATCGTCGCACACCTCCACATACACTATTAGCGCACACTCGTGCTCGCCTGGCATGAAGGACGCGGTAAAGCAGCTCGTCGTGCGCTTTACCAAGCGCCATCCAGCGCTCGTCGCATTCGTCGTGAGTGCGTCAATCATCGCTACAATCGTGTACGTACTGATCGACGGCAGCAAGCCGCACCCGTGGATCGCAGAAGCGCCCGAGCTGAATGCGCTCGACCTCCGTGGCCACCGTCCGCGCGCGCTCTGGCGCGACGACGAGTTCGAGTGCCTCGGCTGGCGCGCAACGTTCGGGTGCGACCCGTTCGGTCCGCGCGATGTGAGCCGCGACCGCGCGTGTGACGCGCCGCTGCCGCGCGTGAGCGGCTACTGTGCAGTCCGCAACGCGACGTCGGGCGAAGTGTTTCACGTCATGCTCGCAACGTGCACGTCCTGGCGCTGGTGGCTTGTCGAGTCCCTCACGTGCAACGACGCGCGCAACTTTACCGACTTTAGCATCCGCTCTGCGACGTACACGCACCCGCCACCGGAGCGACCGCCAGCCCTACCACTGCATAGCGCGACAGCGTCACCACCGGCGTCGATGGCGCGCGGCGTCGTGCTGGTCGCGTACCCCAAAGTCGTCGCGGGCGTGTACGCGATCGTGCGACTGCTACGCTTCCTCGGCTGCGCGCTACCGGTCGAAGTGTGGCTCGACCCGCGCGAGATGGCAGCAACGCACTCGATCCTCCGCGAGCTCGTCGCGCACCACAACGTGTTTGTACGGACCATCGCGGATCCACAGATGACCAAGTTCATGGCCAAGCCGTACGCGATCTACCACAGCGCGTTCGAGAGCGTGCTGTTCCTCGACTCGGACAACATCCCGGCCAAAGACCCGACATACCTGTTTGACACACCGGAGTTTGTTCGAACCGGTGCGATGTTCTGGCCCGACTTTTGGCGCCCAGCGCCTGGTACTGTCTTCAATGTCCAGCCGCAGAGCGCGCTGTGGCAGCTCCTCGACATGCCGTTCGTCGATATGTTTGAGCAAGAGAGCGGCCAAGTGCTGATCAACAAGACAGCGAGCACCAAAGCGCTCGACAAGCTCATGTTCTTTGCGACCGATGCGCCGCGACTGCTGACGGATTGGGAGCTCGTGTACGGCGACAAGGACTTGTTTCGCCTTGCGTGGCTCAATACGAGCCAGCCGTTCCACTTTGTCCAGCATGTGTTAGCGCTTGGCGGTCTGTACGATAGCGACGCCGACTTCTTCTGTGGCGTCGCGATGATCCAGCGCGACCCACAAGGCGACATTGTCTTTATGCACCGGAACCAGGCGAAGCTCAGTGGCCGACGCGACCAGCGCGTGCTGCTCACGCACTTTCAAAAGTTCACAGGAGGTGATGCGACTGCGCTCACACGCGACCTGCTCAAGTACCGCATCCAGTGCAAAGTCCGGCGGCTCGGGCAGGACGTCTGCTTCCGGATCAACCCGCGCGCCCCGGCTGGCGGCGCAACGCCGTTGCTCGTCAAGAGCTTGGAGGGGACCAAGTACCCGCAAGTCGAGAAGCAAGCGATCCACTTTTCGATTGAAGGCCGGAGTCTCCTGACACCAGCTGAAGAGGCCGAGATCGCAACGATCGAAGCTGGAAAGCTCGCAAAGCGGACAGCAGACGATGAGGATGCAGCAGCTAAGACTGCAAAGAACGCCTTGGCGAGTCAGACGCGGTACACGCAGTTGCTCTGCGGTGCACTCGTGAGCATCGGCGTGCTCTGGAAGTGGCACGCGCACCGCAAGCGGCAGCAGCGAGCAAGAGACAGTGGTGGCAGTACCAACAGTAGCAGTAGCAATGGCGCGAAGCGGCCGACGCTCGGATCGACCGACGTCGCGCTCGACATTGCAGGGTCATCCGCTGCGGTGCGGCGGAAAAAGTCGCTGTCGGTGCAGTTCGACGACCAGCACATCCTCTGACGCGCTCGCTGCCAGTCTAGTCGAACTAGGACGTCACGTAGTCATACAGTGTGTGTGGATCGCACAGCAACTCGGAATGAATGGGTAGCTGTACTAACCACTAGCACATCGACATCCACGCACTCACGCAGAGCGTACAGATACGATGCCATTCGATGCGTCTTAGGTCGTACGTCGCACGTCGTAGGTCTCAGGTATCAGGTTAACGATGCTGACGCTGACGCTAATGCACTAGGGATGTAGACCTTCTGCGGTGGGGCAAAGCCGTTAAAGTGTGAGCTCGCGGCGCAGCTGTAGGCGCCCATGGCCGGGAACACGATCCAGTCGCCGACGCGCAGCTTTGGGAGCTGCACATGTGCCAACACGCAGTCGGTGCCGTCGCACGTTGGACCCCAGAGGCTCGCGGCCTCGAGTGCTGTCGTAGTAGCGGCCGTGCTCGGTTCAGTCACGAGCACAACTGGCTGGATCGTCGGATGGTCGTACACGAGGCCGTTGAACGAGCCGTAGAGGCCGTCGTTGACAAAGTACATGGCGCCAGCGCCAGCGACGGCTGACGGTTTGAGCCCAATCACGTTCACTGCGAGCGTGTGGCTCGTAGCGACAAAGAACCGCCCGGGCTCAGCGATCACGCGCACGCCGCTCGATGCTGGAAAGTGGTCACATAGTGCCTCGGTCAGTACGCGCGCACAGTCGCGGAACCGAATCGGGTCGCCGTCGATGCTCGGGAACCCGCCGCCGACGTCGAGTAGCGACAGCCGCAGGTCCATCGATGCCGCGATGTCAAACACACGCCGCGCACTGCGCACAGCGTCGGCGTATGCTGCGCCGCTAAAGCAGCCGCTACCGACATGGAAGCTCACGCCTGCGACCGCGACACCGAGCGCCTTCGCGTGCGCTAGGAGCGACGGCACGTCGTCCAGAAGGGCACCAAATTTGGCGCCGAGTCGCATTGCAGACATGCTGTCGTCGACGTACAGTCGCAGCACGGTTTGTGCTTGCGGTGCAACGCTGCAGATCTTGTCGAGCTCAGCAATTGAGTCGAACGTCATGAGCTGTACGCCCTTGGTTGCTGCGTACGCGATGTGCGACGTTTGCTTGATAGGGTTTGCGTAGATGATGTTGTTGGGCGTGGCGCCTGCAAGCAGCGCGTCCTCGATCTCGACACGACTCGCGCAGTCAAAGCCGCAGCCGAGACGCGCGAGCAGCTTGAGGATCTTGGCGTCCGGGTTGCACTTGACGGCGTAGAACGGCACGACGTGCGGCAGTAGCGCCATCCACGTCTGCACGCGCGCCGCAACAGCATTGAGATCGACGACGAAGAACGCGTCCGAGTCTTCCTGTGCGCTTGCTGCAGCGTGCTTCACGACGCGGTGTAGTGCAACAGGCGTCACTTCAGTGCGGCGTAGTGCTGGCGGGTACTGTTCCACGTCGTCGATGCTACAGCAGTGGAGCACGACTGCATCGGTTGACGTGCTGTGCTCAAGCGCTTCTTGGGTCGTGCGCGCCATCGCGCTGGGTGATCGATGCTAGGACGTGTGTTGGTCGTGCGCTTGAGTACAAATGAAGAGTGTGCGATGGTGTTCACAGCAGATACAGACGCTAGCACGTTCGAAGCAGCTTGGCTACGAAGCAGTGCATTCATCTTACTAACAACAGCCAAGATGAAAGGGTACGTTGCATTCCGAAAGCAGGGTGATTGGATGAGGAGCAGATACAAGTCTAGTGTGATGACATGCATGCAAATCAAGTCGGTTCATGTGGTTCACATGCATTTCCATGTCGGTTCATGTGGTCTACATGCATTTCCAAGTCGGCTCGTGTGGCACACATTGCGATCTAGCGTTGAAGGTGTATCCGATCCAAGCCATCGAACTGGTCATCGTCTTGAGCCTTCGTCACCCACAACAGCCACTGCATCGTGTGTCACACATGTCCCTTGCGACCTGCTACGTGTGACGGAAGAATCAGAGATCAATAGACGCCGCAATGAGCCCAACTCGCTCACCTGTCGCGTTCTTTTTTCGATGTTGCTTGCCAAGAGGCGCGAGAACAGTGCGCACCTTGCCACGAGTGCAATCGATGCATGCGCTCGGCCAGCTCGTCGTCATCACCTTGCGTAGCACCAGCAGCAGCAGAGCAGCAACACCGCGTGCGCAGAGCTGTCCTAATCGCATTGTATTCGTTCGACCCTTTGCAACACCAAATGTGTTACCGACCCCTGATCTGTCTCTGTGGTGATCTAGCGAGCCGTTAGCTGTCGTTTCACTGCGCGTTCGTGCACGCTTCGTCCTCGCTCTAGTGCTCTAGTGCACGAACTGCGCTTCAGCGACTCCTGCTGCTGACACGTCACTGCTGCCGTCAAAGTAGATCTTCTGCGGCGGCGCAAAGCCGTTAAAGTCCGAGCCAGCGGCGCACGTGTACGCGCCCATGCTCGGAAAGCAGATCCACTGGCCGACCGCCATCAACGGCATCGCAACATCTTTCATGATGCAGTCCATGCCGTCACACGTCGGGCCCCAGATGCTCGCTGCGTGCAAGTCTGCGTCCGTTGGCGCAGCGTCCGTGACAACAACGGGCTGGATCGTCGGGTGGTCGTACACGAGGCAGTTGAACGAGCCGTAGAGCCCGTCGTTGACAAAGTACATGTAGTTCGGCGCATCGCTGGCGTTCCCACTAACAGCAGCAACAGCCGAACCGTCAGGGCCAGTGCCGGGGATGTCGAACGTCGGCGCGACCTTGCGGCCAATGACGTTCACTGCGAGCGTGTGCGTCGACGCCGCGAAGAACCGCCCAGGCTCCGAGATAATGCGCACGCCGCTCGTTGCTGGAAAGTGCTCGCCGAGCGACGCTTTGAGCTCGATCGCGCACTCTTCAAAGCTGATCGGCCCGCCGATTGTCCCGGGAAAGCCGCCGCCAATGTCGAGCAGCGTCAGGTCCAAGCCAAGTGCGTGGCCAATGTCGAACGCCTTGCGCGCACGCAGCACTGCGTCCGAGTACGCGCTGACGCTAAAGCAGCCGCTGCCAACGTGGAAGCTCACGCCGACGACGTCGAGTCCGAGCGCTTTTGCGTGCTGGAGGATCGCCGGGACGTCGTGGATCATCGCGCCAAACTTCGTGCCGAGCCGACAGATCGCTTTCGTGTCGTCGACGTACAGCCGCAGCACGAGCTTCGCGTGCGGGTGCACGGCCTTGATCTTGTCAAGCTCGTCGGTCGAGTCGAACGTCATCATGTCGACGCCGTTGGCGGCTGCGAACGCAATGTGCGACGTTTGCTTACACGGGTTCGCGTAGATGACGTCGGATGGTGCGACGCCGTGGCTCAAGACCGCGTTGATCTCGGCAAGACTCGCGCAGTCAAAGCCAGCGCCAAGGCGTGCGAGCGCGCCGAGCAAGTGCGCGTCCGGGTTGCACTTGACCGCGTAGTACGGCCGCACATGCGGCAAGTAGTCGTGCCATAACTTATACCGCTCCTCAACGGCCGCCGTGTCGACGACGTAGAACGCGTTCTCGGCGCCGTTGTCGATCTGCTGCGTGATCTGCGCAAAGATGCCGGGGCTCAGCTGCAGCGACGCGAGCTGCTGCGCGGCTGCATCGTTGTGGCGGCCCGTGATCGCGTCGGTCGAGAGCACCGTGCAGCGTGGGATTGACGATGTCGCAACAGACGACGCGCATCGCTCGTGGCCGAATCTGCTAGCGAGCCGCGGCGCCGGACGCGCGACGTTCTTGAACAGTGCGAGGTTGCGCGAGCGCGACGTACTACGGAATAAGAAACTCATCGGAATTGATTGGCTGCGACGAGTTCAGTTGGACGACGAGGAAGTCAATTGATCGATCGTCGGTAGTGGTGGCGTGTGGAGAGAGCTGCGAGAGAGCAGTGACAAGCGCAAGCAGCACACGCAAGCGAGCAGCAAACGTGTGAGGCGTTCGTTCCGATTGTGGCCGCGGCGCGTGTGGCAGGCGGCGCGCACGACACAAAGCAAACCGACGCAAGGAAGGAAGGAAGCAACGGTAGCAGCAGCAGCACGCCATAGGCACCTACCAGAGAGAGCGCAGCAAAGAGGCGCCGGTTTTGCCGTGACGGGTCGTCGATGGCAGAGGGGCGGCCAAGCAGAGCGCCGCGGTGCGGTGCAGAGCTGGCTAGCGCGGACTGACGGGCGGTCGGGAGCTGTTTCTCCACGAGGCTTCCAATCGAAAAATGATGGCGCTTGGGCGTGGGTAATGTGAGCGAGTCGTGCGCGTGCGTGTGTGTGTGTGCGTGGCGGCAGTTGCCAAAAGTCAACGACCAACTCTCGCAAAGGCGCAAAACGAAAACGCTGGACGCCGCCGCCCACATGTGTGATGCGAGCGAAAGAAACGGGGCTGCGACGTGTGAGCGAGCGCTACATAGTGCTCGCTCGAGGCGCGCGATGCGCTTTGTGTGGATGCAACGGGTGACAGCGACGACGACAAACTGCCGAGGAGACCACTTGGCTCTCAAGAGGTTTCTGCGTTTCGTCGTGCGTGGCGCCAACTTGGTGGCACTTAGTTCGTTTGGCGTGTTGCCCCCTCTGCGCAGCCGTCCGCCGTCCTGCTGCACCAGCTTGCTCTGCTTTTCACCCCGAGCCAGTCGCAGTCGGCCGTGGACCGCGACGAAGGCATCCGCCCGCCCGCCCGCCCATCCTCCTTCTCGGTTCGATCACGACGATCAGGCAGCAGCAGCTCCATCGTCACTGAACTAGTGCTGCAAATGACTGGACGAGAGCGATTCTTGGCCCCACATTTCTGCACTTGGTCGCGTCGAGCCAGGATTTGCGACGGCACAAGCCTAAATATAGCAACCTGCAAACATCTTGACCTCATTATGATCTCGCGCAAAACGGCTTCACATGTGAATCGGATATTTTATCCCCTTTCAAATGCGTTGCAAGTGCGGCATGCGCTGCTGACCAAATATCGTATGTTTTGAACCTGCAAAGATCGGCAAAGATCGCAGCACAACACAACAAACAAGCAAACAATCTGGTTGCGATCGGGAGTTTGCACGCCGCACATCCATGCGCTCAACGACAAGCTCGTTGTTCTCGACAACGGCAAGTCCCGCCAACATGCTTCGAGCGCTTTGATGCTACATGCTTCGATGCCGCTTTCGTTCATCCTGCATCTGCTCGCTCGTGACTCGGCAAAGTCGCCAAGCAAAACCTCTCATGGGCGGAAAATAGCATGAACCTGCGACAGCGGTTGCTTCAAAGTATCGGTGCTTGGTTGCGAAGCCGACCAACTTGGTCGGGATAAACTCGACTCGACTCTCCCAGTCGCGCGCCGTGTCGCGGGCAGCGCGAGCAAACGTGTGTGCCTCCATGCTTGCTTGTCTGACTGCACTAGCCAGACACTGTGTGCCGACGCGCCGCGCATGCAGGGGTTTCGTATCGCTCACATCGCTCGCCCTCTTTGCTGTTCTCTCGCCTTCTGAGAGGTCTGTGTTGCGAGTACGAGGCAGGGCCTCGACCTCTCTCAAGAGCACAAACTCGCAGACTGCGATTGCATGCATGTACTTGGTGCATGGTTGGCTCTGCTCAGCTGATACGAGCGCGGACGCTCTTATAGATCGATCGAGTCAGAAGGAATCTGCCAACTGCCAAGGTTTAGCGACAGTGCGTGTCTATGCAGCGAACTTGACCTCGTTGCACTCATCCTACTAGCTTGGATCGTCGCGCTGAACCACATTGTACAAATACCGCACGACGCTCAACTCACTGTTCACTTTACGTTCGCTGCATCACTCTGTGCGTGCACCACCGCCTTGTATCGCCTTGCTCAAGACATCGTAACGCACACACTTGCGTCGCTACCGTGTATCCGAGAGCTCTCGCTGAGGCACGCAGCATACAGAAACGACTCGAGTTCAACGACAGTAGTTGCGTTTGCCGTCTTGTGCACAAGTACATGCGATTATAACGACACGAGATCGACGAGAGCAGTTGCGCACATCGTCCTTATGCGCGCGTGCATGCGATCGTGCGCTCCAGAAGTCAGGCTCGTCCGTCTGGCACTCGAAGAGACGCGACAGCGAGTCGCTGCTCTGGTTTGACACAGTCGCGTGTGGGTTTGCAGTTCCAAGACGGTCGTGTAGCAGCAACCAAGTGATTGAGAGACTGACAGAGCAAGATAGAGACACGGGAACTCCATTGCAATGTGCTTGAAACAACGTGTCTGACACGAGCTTCTACCGTCTTCGCATTCACTCTCTCGCCTCGGATGCATGCAATGTCGAAACCCGAGGGTCAATCTCTTTCGTCTCGTGACCACGGCTTCGCCTGACAAATCTGCATCGAAGCTCCTCGAGAAGGAGTCATGCAATGGTACACTATGGACATCACACACACATACGGCATGCACGGCATGCACTTGCTAACCTTGTCAGCGAGAGCGACTGAGCGCTCAGGTGGCGGGTGCACTGGAGCTCTCGATGACCACCCCCACACATGTGCTGCGCCTACCAGCAGTTTCGCGCTGCGGCTCTTCGACTCGATTTGCATTGGCACTGCGAGCCGGTTGATGGATCAGGTCGCCACTGCTGTCTAGCTAGATGGGCTGTGACGGCGCGCCGCAATCACGTCGGGTAAGCTCTCTCACCCACGCAATCATGTACTCTGTCGATCTCGTAAACCGATTGTAATCGGCAGTGTGTATCTGGGACCTTTCGGTGCAGATAACGCTGCAGACCTCCTCCATGATGTACGTCCTGGTAGCATGCGCACGAGCGTGTGCTCCTGTATGCTTGTATCCTCAGCAGCGCCATTCCGAATTTGCTCCGTTGTCAACAACGCAGCTCCGTGACTCAAGAGCGTTTGCATGTCAATCACGTCTGAATAGATTGTGTGTGTGGCACGATCATCCGATTACGCCACAAGAGTTCCTAAAAATCAAAACAAAAGGGCCATTTACACGTTGACTGAAATTACCATCATGTATCGGATAAATGATTACGCACGTGCCTGCCTGCTGCCTGTGACACAAATTGGAATCGCTCCACCTCTCGGCTGATGCTGATTCCACACGACATGGTTGATGCACATTTCGCCATGCACGTCAGAGCGAACAGCTCTGTATCACGCACTTCCAGCACAAGCCGCAAGCACGTCCCCAAGCGCACGCAGTCAACCATGTGAGCGCAATCACAGGCGGCCATTCGCGCCGTGGAGCGCTCACTCGCTCTCTTGCCAGCTCGTCGACACTTGCACGCGCTCAGTGCGCCCAACACAGCCACGCACACTTGTAGCTGTCAGTCATGGCGCCGCTCCATGCCACGACAATGCCAAAGCGTCTATCCTGGTCGGCGTCGTCGTCAACGTCGTCGTCGCTGCCACTGACTACAAAAGACAGCAGCAGCACTAACAACTGCGACAGCGACTGCGACAGCGACCGCAGCGTGCTGCACCACACAGCGCGCTTCGTCGGGCGCCAGCGGCTGTATAAAGTCGTGCTGGCAGCGATCGCACTCATGCTGTGCATCCAGTGCGTGCACCACATGTGCCGCTCGGCACACGCGTTCCTTACGGTGCGGTACATCGACGGCAAGCGCTGCGAGCGCTTCTCGCCACATCACGTCGAGATGGCGTACTACCACCCCGAGCGCTGCTTCTCGCGCGACGACGTCCAGTCCATCGTCGTCGCAACGGTCGCGAACCTCACGGCTCTACTGACTCAGCACGACATTGCGTACTGGCTCCACGGCGGCACGCTCCTCGGATCGTATCGCGACCGCACAGTCATCCCACACGACAACGACGCCGACATTGCAATCACACGCGCAGGCTACGAAGCGCTGCGCGATGGCAAGTTTGCATTTGCCCACGACTACGACCTCCAAGTCTACGGCGGGCAGTACCACCAACCAGGCACACGGACACCCGGGATCCCTGCGCGGTTCATCCACCAATTGTCGGGACTATATGTCAACATCTACGTCTTCCTCGACGACCGCGACATGGACGGCATTGATCGCTCACGCGCCAACGTATCGGGGACTTCTACTGCGCCGCATGCGCTCCACACGCCGCTCTTTGGACCGATCCACTCGATGCGGTTCGCCAAGTGCGTCCACTGCCCGCGCGTCGCCGACGACGGCTGGGAGCTCAAGATCCCAACGGACTGGGTCTTCCCGCTCACGCCGTGTGCGTTTGGCCATACGATTGCGCTCTGCCCCGCACAGACCGCGCAGTACCTCGACCACATCTTTGGTGCGGACTACATGGTCGTCAAACAGAACTGGTGACTGACTCGCCACCAACTATCTAAGTGTCTTGTACCAATACAGACTAGTCGTTGCTATGAATACCTCCATCGATCGTACTATTTAGTTAGTATCAAGCACTGCACTGTTGTTGCTACTAATTTGGACTAGCTACTATTAGGACGCAGCACTGTACTCGTCGGCGTCCATGCTGTCGTCTGCGTCGTCTGGCTCAAGGTGGTCGTCCATTGTCGTGCTGAGCTCGTCCGGGTTCTCGCCGCGCATGAGCTTCTCGAGCCGATCGAGCCCGCGCAATGCGTCGGCAGCTGCTGGATTGAGACTCAATGACCGGTGGTACTGCGCCAGTGCGTCGCCAAACTGCTTGTTGAGCGTATAGATGTCGCCGAGCTTTGTAAACACCTCTTCGCGTGCGTACTGCTCCGAGAGGTTGACGAGTCTGGTACCAAGTATCAGCAATTTGGTATCAACAGCAATACAAGTGTCAGTCGCTTGATACCATACTATCCGCGTTTTACATACCAGAGTATCAGTAGTTTGACATAAAGGTATCAAACGCCACTGTACAACGAATACAGCACGCGCATAGTGATACCAATGTAACAGCCGATTGATACCAAAGTGACAAACGTATCAACTACCAATATACACATTCGGATACAAAACGCATACACACAAACCTGTCGATTGCCGCCGAGAAGTTGCCTTCGTGCACGAGCAGGTCGACGAGTCCAAAGATCGCGGCAAGCTTGCGCGGCTCGAGAGCCAGTGCGCGCTGGAACGCTTTGCGCGCGTGCTCTTTCGTCTCGGGCCGGAGCGCAAAGACAGTCCCTAATAACATAAACGCGTGCGCACGGTGTGGAAACAGCTTGACGACGCTCTTCGCAGTCGCAACTGCCTCTTTGTACCGGTTCACGCCCTTGTTGCACAGGTCGCAGTAGCTACTGACGATACCAGCGTAAGCATCGAGTGACCTCACAAGCTTGCTTGACGCTGTAAACGCTGCGAGCGCGTGCTCGGGTCGCTCGAGCGTCAGTAGCAACGCGCCACGAAACAGGTGCGCGGCTGCGTGGCGCCGGTCGGCTGCAACCGCGCGGTCGCAGAACGCGAGTGCAGTCTCGTGCTCGCCCTTCATGTCGCTGTAGTACGCTGCTGCGAGCCAGACAGCGGGATCTCTATCGCTTGTCTCAAACAAGTCGTGCACGAGCGCACTGAGCTGCGTGCGCGCGTTGTTCTTGCGCAGACAGTCGGCGTGGACGTCCATGAGCGCGACGTTGAGCGCGTCGACTTGGCGCGCGCGGTGGAACTGGAGGTGCGCTTGGTGGAAGAACTCGTGCGCGAGCTCGAGCTGCCCGCGATGCAGCAGACCGTGGAGGTTGCTCGGGAAGACGTGGTCGAGCGCGTCAAACGCCTCAACCGATGCTGGTGGTTGCGCATAAATGAGTGAGTATTGCCATTTGGTATCAGGTGCTGCTACTTAATGCTACTCAAATGATTCATTCGCCCCACAACGACAGGTTGATGATACGAATGATGGACGAACACACCTCGGTAGCGCCCGCGCGCAGCGTTCGCGTGCGCACTCACGAGCGTCTGCATCCACGCAGCGTCGACACGCGCGACGTTTGCTGTTGCTGCTGGTGGCAGTGCGACTGCGAGCGCTGCGTAGAACTGCTCGACGTTGCGCGACGCGTTGGTACTTAATTCAGCACTGCCACCACCACTGGTACTGATACTGCTGCTGGTACTGCCACTGATGGCAGCGCTCGAGTCCCTGGTCGCAGTGAGCTCTGCGAGCGCAAGCGCTGCTTCCAATGCGTACGGATTCTGACTGCACGCACGCCCCATAGTTAGTAACAAGAAAAAGGATTGATACCAAATTAGGATCAGCCCATCCGTTGATACCAAATACGAGGCTTCCTGACAGCAGCGGCGATACCGTACCGCAGTGCACGCGTGTAGCACTCCTCGGCCTTGCTCCTCACGTCTTCGTGTCGATACAGCTTGCCAAGGAGCAGGTTCACGCGCAGCGAGCGCGCGTGGCTCGGGATCGACGTGAGCTGCGTATGGCCAAACGAACAGTCAGTCAGCCATCGAGTGGGCGTCACAGGCGGCATGTGAACGCACTGGCCGACTACATACATATACACAGACGTACGAGTTCCATCGCGTGGTGTACTGTCTCGAGCTCGAGCCAGCACTCGGCGATCTTGAGCTTCACGCTGTTCGTGTCGGCGGTGGCAGCTGCGGTCGCTGGCGCTGCCGCTACGAGCTTCCAGTGGCGCTTGTAGTAGTACTAGACGAGCAGAAGAGAGTGTTTGGGGCGATGCGATGAGCAGCAATACGAGTCTATATAATGAGATGCGAGCGAGCGAGGCAGTAGTGTACGTACGATTGCGCGCTTGTACTCGCGCTTGACGACGAGCAGGTCGGCAAAGAGCAAGTACGTCTGTGCATGGAACGCGCGGACGCAGTCGTCAGGGCTCATGCTACTGCTGCTTCTACTGCCGCTCGTTGCGAGGTGCGCACGAAGCGCTTCCGACGGCGGTGCAGCTGCAAGTGCAAGCAGGAGCTCGGCCAGTAGCTGCGCCGAGTCGAGCACGCCGTCGCGCACAAACAGCGCGAGCTGCTGCTGCATCGCATTGGGGTCGCACGCGAGCGTGTCGTTGGCTGCTGCAACTGGCGGCAGGAGCGCCGACGATGATGTGAACAGCGGCATGTGCATCTGCGCGCGCGGATCGACGAGTGTCAGCAGTTGCAAGTTCGAACAGCGCGATGCAGTTTCGAGAGTCACGCTCCGACTAAGTGCGATATCGATCAACAGCAACAACGAGATCGCAGATCTTGCTATTCCCACATCATATACAGTTTATAGGCTCAACTTGAGAAACTGCAAACTGATACGATCCATTGCCGAATCTCAGCTTGATATCCGCATTGAGCGAAAGATGGCGACGACAACGATGTCATCGTCGACGATCGAGGTCACGGTCGTCTACGACCAGCAAGAGTGCGTCCGCAAGCGTGTGGAGCTGCATGCACGTACCTGTCTCGCTCTGTATAGCCGTGCGCATGCTCGTCGCTCACTTCACTCGGCTCGTGCACTGTGGCGCTCGCTTCGTTCGTCCTACTGCTTTGACTGCACACACTCACCAGGTACTACGTCGACGCTGTCGTCGAGCACGGCATCAGTAGCGACTCGACAGCGCCAGCGCAGACGCTCTCGCTCGAGCTCCTGCAGTTCCAGCTCTTCTCGCTCGTGGGCGTCGCGCCCGACGAGCAGACGCTGCTGTCGTCGCGCGGCGAACTCATCGCAGCTGGCGCAGCAGCACCGCAGCAGGAGCTCCATTTGCACGCGGACGAGCCGCATCCACGGCTGTTCTTGCTCGCACGAGCACCACACGATGCAGTGGCTACGACTACTACTGATGGCGCTACTAAAGCGCCGCCAGTGCCAGACGACTGGCAGCACATTTGCTCCAAGAGCGTGTTTGGCGACGTGCCGACTGTCCAGCCAGCGTTCTGGACGACGACCGGCAGCAGGACCGACGCACCGAGTCTGATCTGCGAAGCTTGCGCCCAGACGTGCACGACATGTACGTCTACGAGTCTGTGTGTCCGTATGTCGGTGTGTCCGTGTGTCGGTGTGTCCATGTGCGCTGTTGCCATCTCTCATACTGTCACACACTGACACGTATGTGTCCATAGCTGCTCGGCCAGTGGAGCCGCTCGAGTGGTTCAGCGCCGAGTCGATCCGCGCGCAGTTCATCTCGGCGCTCGCAGTTGTCGTTGGCGACATCGACACGCCCGCACCACCAGGCTTTCACAAGCTCGCAGGCGACGCCAACTACTCGGCATCAGGTGACCACGTCTTTGTGTGCGTCAAGCGAGGCGGCCACCGCGCACTCACGCACGTGCACGTGCATTATGAACCAACGTCGACATCGCCGTCAACGTCGTCGTCATTGGATCAACAACGTAGTGCGGACTGCAACAGCGGGAACCGCAGCACGACGCGCGTGCGACTCAGCACCGACTCGGTCTTTTGCGCAACGACCGACGCGCTCACGACACTCGCGATCACGGACTTGCGCATCGTCGTTGGTGCTGCGCAGCGCGCACCATCGCGTGCACACGTGCAGATTGCGCGCAACCTAAACGCTGGCGTGTGTGGCGCCGAGCCGATTCATCTGTGGTACGCACTCGCACCACTCGGCGGCTTTGTCTGCGACACGCGCAGCGGTCACAGCGCAGGCGTCGGCGAGTGTCTCTTTGCAGCGCGCCATGCACTTGCCGTCACAGCGCTGCGTGACTTTGACGTGCCACGCGTCCAGGCAGCGCTTACACTGACAACACGCCGCAGCACCCGCGACGCTGCAGCGCTCCGCGATCAGTACGAGTCGGGACAGCGCGCAATGACGTCGCGACTCAGCGGCACGCTCGCGCGCGTGCAGACGTACGAACGTACGGATTTCCAGGACGCCGCGCGGCAGCACATTCCGATCGCGACGCTCCAGGCGCGTGCACGCGCAGCTGTCGCGCCTGACGCATCGAGCGCAGCGTTTGACGACGAGCTCCTCGCGCAGCTGCTCCACTGGTTCAAGCGCGAGTTCTTCACGTGGATGAACGCGCCGTCGTGCGAGGCGTGCAAGCACAGCAACACGCAGTGCATCGCGACTGAACCCGCGAGCACGCCCGAGGAAGTCCGCGGTGACGCGAGCCGCGTCGAGGTGTACGCGTGCAAAGCGTGCGGCGCCCGCACGCGCTTCCCACGATTCAACGACCCCGTGACGCTGCTCACGACGCGCACCGGTCGATGTGGCGAGTGGGCGAACTGCTTCACGCTCTGCTGCCGCGCGCTCGGCTTTGACGCGCGGTACGTGCTCGACGTGACGGACCACGTCTGGACCGAAGTGTACTCGCACGCGCGCGGGCGCTGGCTCCACTGCGACGCGTGCGAAGACCAGCTCGACTGTCCGCTCACGTACGAAGTCGGCTGGGGCAAGCAGCTGTCGTACATCTTTTCGGTCGCGCACGACCACGTCGTCGACTCGGCGCGGCGGTACACGGTCAACTGGGACGCGATGCGCACGCGGCGCCGCGACGTGAGCGAGTCGTGGCTCGCCGATACGATCGCGCAGATGAACGCGCAGCTGCAGCACTCGCAGTCACCGGCGCGGCGTGACCAGCTGTGCGCGTGGGCGAACGCCGAGCGCATCGAGCTCGCACGCGGTCGCACTGCGACGAGCGACGAAGTGCAGGGCCGCGTGTCTGGCTCGGCTGAGTGGCGGAGCCAGCGCAGCGAAGACGGCAGTGCGCGGCATGATGCGTCGGCTAGTGGCCACAGTGACGCTGACACCTCCCAGCAGCAGCAGCAGGCACGTGCGGCCGCAGCAGACGCAGACGCAACCCAGCTCGTCGAACTCTCGCAGCGACTGTGCCAGAACCTCCTGCTCGGCTGCAGCGACGACGCGTGTGTGAACGCGCACTGTCGACGCTGCGCTGCACTGGACGGCGACAGCGACGACGCGACGGACCGTGCCGCGCGCGTGTTGCAGCTCGTGGCGTCGCTCAACCAGCGCGGATGCAGCGCCGAGGGCCTCGCGTCGCTACTGTGTCCACTCGATCCCCGCGAGCTACGTGCATATGTGCTTGCGCGCCGCCCGATGCTGTACTTGCCGCTCCAGGACGGCGAGCCGCTCACTGATGGCGCTGCGAGTTGGCTCGTCGACGCTTCGGGCCACGAGCGCCATGTTGAGAACACGACGCGCGCACCGGTGCGCAAGCCGTTTGCAATCCCGCACAGCGGTACGAACAATACGACAGCGACGGCTCGTCGGTCGTTTGGCGTGCAGCTGCTGCCGGGACGGCGGCTTGCGACGGAGTTCGCGCGACCTGCGAGCGGCTCGTTTGCACTGTCGTTGCTCGTGCGGATCGATGCGAGTGCCGACAGCGACGCTGCTTCAGCCGATGCCGACGTACTGACACTTGCGCTCGGCAGCAACATGAGTGTCGTGCTGTGTGTCGCGGCGAGTGGATCGTCCGACGACTTGGCGTGCGAAGTGCGCGACGGAGCGTCGACGCTGCTCGCATCCGGCGCAATCCCGAAGGCGCTGCTGCCGCTTGGCGCGTACGCGCACGTCGGCGTCGCAGTCACGCGCGAGATGCTCACCGTGTTTGTGAACGCAGTCGCTGTCGTGACGGTGACGACGCCGGCGACAGCAACTGCGAGCAGCGACTGCGAGTCGCTCGTGCTGCTCGGACCAGCGCACGCAGGCGCTGCAACCGCCGTGATCAGCCACGTGTGCGTCTTGGCGCTTGACGCAGTCAACGACGACTTTGCTGCGTTCTGCGCGGCCGTGAAGCAGCGATTCGTCCGCGCACCCCCGCTGCGTGTGTTCCGGGCAGACGGCGAGCGCCTGGACGTGCGCTGTACAGTCGACGCAGCGACCGCGCAGACAGACTACCGCGTCGCGCGCGTGCACCGTACGTCTCGGCAATGTGAGATGATATGACTGCGTGTGATATGAAGACTGACGACATCGTCGTATATGTGTGTCGTAGTGTGGGGCAGCGAGTTCTTTGATGGCGTCCAGTTTGTGTACGAAACTGTCGGCAGCAATGGCGATGCCAGCGGCAATGACGCAGTCGTGCTCGGACCGCTCGTCGGCAACGCGCGTGCGACTGGCGCCTCTGCGTCGCCGACAGTGCAGCTCGCGCTGCTCCCGGGCGAAGTCGTGACGGGCGTGAGCGGCCGCAAAGGCGCGTGGACCGACAGCTTGCGCCTCGAGACGAGTTTTGGACGCGCAGTGACGTGCGGCGGCAGTGGTGGCGGTGACTTTTGCGTTGCGGTGCCGAGCGGTAGTGAAGTGCGCGCGCTCGAGTTCGCAGTCGGCGACCACTTGGTCGACCCGCTTGCGTTTGTTGGTACTGCGACCGCTGCGTCACGCGAAGCGGCTGACCGGTGCGTGTCCGAGTCGTCGTCGTTGTCATCTCCATCTTCAGACTATCGAGCTTTAACATCCGTCTCTGCGTGTATGTGCGACGTGCTATCGTGTCGGCAGCGAGAGCCTCGACGAGCTACGTAGCGCACTGCGTGGTAGCGACTTAGCACAGTGTCGCAGTGCCGTGGCTGCAGGTTCGTGCATGCATGTATATGTACATGTATATGTGCATGTGCCTCGGACTCACTTACGCCCCTGCGCATGTATGTGTACGCTCTGCTGTCACTCGCAGCACTCAAGTACCTCGATAACTTGGCAAAGCAGCCACGCGATACCAAGTTCCATCGGATCCTCGCAACGAATGCGTTCTTCACGAAGAACATCGCAGCGCTCGGTCTAGACGCCTGCAACGCGTTCATGCGCTGGTGCGGCTTTGCGCCACATGCAGATGCTGGTGACAGCAAGTCGTTCTTCGTGCTCGTAGTGGCGAGCGACGTCTGCGGCGACCGATGTAGCGCTGAGGACGCAGCGAGCGCAACGGAGCGGCTCGCAGCAGAGACGCACCGCCGCATGCAGCTGCTCAAGCGCTTCAACAGCGTGTAGCGCGTGCAGGCGCGTCGAGCGGACGTGTGCGCGAGTGAGTCCAAAGTATGAAAGACAGAGTGAGCAAGTGCATAGACATGCATGACATCGGGTCGTCGCAACTGCTGTGCCTATGAGTAGGATGACGCGAGTGAGTAGTGGTGCTGGCTAGCTTGCGGCTGGTGCGATCGCTCACGCGAGTCCCTTGATCCGCAGCATGCCGATTGCGTTGCCGAGTCCTGTGCGGCGCGTGTACTCGTCCGCTGCTCGACGTCGGTCGCGTCACAGTGTGCATCGTTGCATGACATAACAAACAATGGAACGTGCGTGAGTGAGCATGTTACGGCACGCTGCAGCGCATTTGCACTTGAAGCGACGCATCGATGCCAGCTGCGCACGTACCGTTCTCGTTGCACAGCAGGTATAACCACTCGCCAGCGACGCGTCGCACATCCGTGTCGAGACACGTGAGGAAGAACAGGAGGTGCGTGAAGTAGAACTGCGTCTGCCGATCCCGCGACGAAGCAGTTGCACTGACGCTGGCGGGCGACGTCGCAACTGCTGCTGCTGCGCGCAGTGGCATCGGTGGTAGTGGCGGCAATACGCGCTGCTGGAAGTACACCGTGACAGCTGGCGACGCGCTCTGTGTGATGGTGTGGCACACGATGAGCGTCGGCAGCATCTCGCTCAGCTCGCTGTAAGCAGAGCACAGCGTGCGATGCGTGTGCGTGTAGAAGGAACGAAAACAGTGTCAGGCGAGCAACGCCACTTCACATGCCAGTACCATCCAGTCGTAGCTTCAGCCTGACAGCAATGACCGCACCGAGTCTTCTCGACGCGCGTGGCGAGCAACATGGCGCGGAGATGCTCGACGAGTGCTGTGAGTGCGGGCGAGTCTGAAGTGTCGGAGCCATCAGCTGCATTGTCCAGCTGACGCGACTGTGTGGCAATGAACGCTGCGAGAAGCTCGGCAGGAAGGAACATGAACACCTCGAGCGCCTTGTTCTTGACGTCGAGCAGCGTCTCGTGCAATGGCGAGTACGCTGGTGGCGACACGCACAGCATGCTCAGCAGCAGCTCGCCCAGACTGAAGACACAAGAGAGCACGCTAAAGTGTGAGTCAATAGCAGTGTTGTAGCTGAGCGCTGTGCGTGCAAGATTGAGGCGTAGTACAACGTGTTCTGGACGTACCGGTGCACGGTGTTGTAGATCGCAGGCTGTGCATCCTCGGCGTCCTTTGTCCACGCCATCGCGTTTACGAGCACAGCGAGGAGCTTGAGTAGGTCGAGCATGAGTGCCGCGCGGTCCGAGGCAGCTGGAAGAGCGATGAGCGACTCGCCATGAAAGCTGAAGAACAACGTCTGGTGGTGTGCAGACAGTAGCAAGTGTGAGCAGAGTCGTCAGTCGCTGCTTATTCGCTCGTGCCACGAGCAGCTCTCATGAGCGTAGACGCACCGCGTAGAGCAGCTGCCAGATCTCGGGCGACTGGCACAGTGCGGCGACGACGCTCGGTGCTTCGCTCGACACAAGTACACACTTCCACACGAGCACGTGGAACGACGCGGGTCCTCGTCGCTGCGGATAGCACACGACGTCCAACATAGCAGAGCGAAGTGTGTGGATGTGAGGCGCGTGATCACCATGTACCACAATCGACCGTAGGACTCGACTGCGTAGATCTAGTTACCTCGGCGAGCACGAGAAGCCGGCGCAAGTGCATGCGCGCGAACATGTGCTTCTCGATGAACTCGGGACGCGCGTAGACCGAGTTGATGGCGCACTTGAGTGCCTCTTCACCCATGCGCCAGTCACTCGCAGTCGCAGACGTCACCTCTGCGAGGCGAAAGAAGCGCTCGAACGTCTGTGCCAGTTGGGAACGAGAACAACGAGTAGCGAGGTTCGTGTGAGTCGAGCTGTATTTCCCACACTATTCGGATGGTAGAGGTACAGTGCACGACGCGATCGGCTACGTCGTCGAGCAAGCGACATATGTGCGTGCGTGCATACTTCGACGATCAGCAGTGCATCGATGCCACGTCGGTCGCGCATGAGCACCTTGCAGGTCGCCAGCAGCTTTGTTGTGGCTGTAGCAAGTGGTGGTCAGTTGGACGTCGATGTGAGGTGATCAACAAGTGTAGAGACGCACGCACCTGGTGCATCGAACGTCTTCTCGGCGAGCGCTGCGACGACCATCTCGAGCGCTTGGCTCACGCGTGCTGCCACTTTCTCGCGCATCGGTACGGCTTCAAGCGACTCTGTGAACGACGAACGTACGAGTATGTACACACACAAGCAGTAATGAGCCACCCAAGAACGAGTATGGATCGATGGATGGAGTGATGCGTGTGTTTGATAACACAAGCGAGCGAACGAGAGCACGCGCCTTGGTGTCGCTCGACCATGTCGTGCAACTTGTCGATCCATTGCGCAAGGTCTGCAGCGCTGTAGTCGCTCAGTGCCTCTGTCGTGATATCCGCAGGCGCGAGCATTTTGGTCGTGCGTTGTTGTCTGCAGTGAGTGTACGTTTGCAGTCTTGAAGCGTCGCAAGTTGCAGCGATCCTGTGCGGAGTGATAGTTGCGCATCAAGCAAAGCTGCATTTCCGCACACTTGCTGTGTGACATACCTGTCTTATATGGATCGAATCTGTACAGGTGATTCAGCTGCATCTTTCGAATCCGATATCGAGCGACTGCCGCGTGGCAAAACGTTGCAATCGACATCATCGATCTGAGCGAGCACTTTGAAACCCGCAAGCTCGCGTCTCTCCGTCGACGCACCACTCCGTCTCGCCATGCAGCTCCTCAAGTCGACCGCGCTTCTGGCGCTCACTGCGCTCGTCGCATGCGGCAGTGCGCTCGCAAAGGACGACCTCCCGCCGAACGCCAAGCTGCGCATTGGCGTCAAGTACCGCCCGACGGACTGCCCAAACAAGAGCGAGCCGGGCGACAAGCTCTCGATGCACTACACTGGCAGCCTGCGCACGGACGGCTCGGTCTTTGACTCGAGCGTGCCGCGCAACTCGCCGTTCGACTTTACACTCGGCGCTGGCCAGGTCATCAAGGTGCGTTTGCTGTAGATTGTGTGTATGACAGCATCGCTCTGCTTGCACCAGCACAGCATGCGTGCGTGTGCGTTGTGCTCACATGTGATCGCGCTTCTGTACCATTGACAGGGCTGGGACCAAGGGTGAGCAGTCACAAATTGAACAGCGCGTTTGTGTGTGGTGTGCGCACGCGGATGCGCAGTCGATTGTCCACGTGTGTGATCGTAAGCTGACGCGTCTGCTGCTTTGCGTTGCTTTGCTTTGCTGTTATTGCTGTGACTCGCAGTCTCATGGGCATGTGTGTTGGGTACGTTCGCAGTGCCTCTGTAGTCGCAGCGATATGCGTACACGTCGTTCATTCACGCTTGTACTCACACCGTTCGTTCCCTGTCCTTGCAACTACTCGCAGCGAGAAGCGCAAGCTCACGATCCCGTCGGACTTGGGCTACGGCAACCACGGCTCGCCGCCAAAGATCCCGGGCAAAGCCACGCTCGTGTTTGACGTCGAGCTGCTCAAGATCACGCGCAACAACGAGGAGCTTTAGACGTCGTCTACGTGCGTGTGCAAATGGATCACAACGTGTGTACATGCGTTCGGCATCCATCGTACTCGCACAATACATACACACAGTCTGTCTGTCAACACGATCTCGATGCTCTTAAGTGCACTGTTTGTATGTGTCAATGCATCGATCCGTATGACTCGAATGGATTGACCACAGGCGACTGACTAGTCAAGACACGACTGACTGGTCGCTTGGTCGACCAAGTGGTCTAGTATTTGTGTCACCTTGTGGAAATTATACAGATACACACACTCTCGAGTCTCTCATTGGCCTGTTCATGCATTCCACTTTGTTTACTCGCGACTCCTTCCTTCGTTCGTTCGTTCGTTCGATTATGCCATACAGACAGTCAGACCACCTAACCGATCTGCCGTGTTCAGTCAATTCAACCAGCATCACCTTCGCCACATTCACGATGCTTTGACAGCCTTGAGCCGCTCGCTGCTGCTGCTACTGCCGTTCACAACAAAGCGCTGCGAGATCGCGGACGCCGCTGCGCCAAACATTTCCTCTTTCTTCGACACGCTCATGTGCGCGCGCGCACTCGCGTTCGACGTCGTGCGGCGCAGACGCGGGTGCAGCTTGTCGCCTGCGCGCATCGAGCCATTGGCACCTACCAAGCCAGCACTGCTGCTAGTAAGCGACGGCGTCGACGCAGCGCGCATCGCTTCGCGCGACGCGAGCAAGTCGTGCTGCTCGCTCGTGCTTGCGAGCCGGTGCTGGTGCACGAGCGACCGCACGGACCGCCGTGTTGCATACACAAAGTGCGTCAGCCACATAAACGGCACGGTCCACTGCACAAAGAGGTACACGATGAACGCTAGCAGCAAGAACCGGTTCGGCACGACGATGTGGAGCACGCAGCTGATGATGAGGTACAGCAAGACGCGCGCTGTGTAGAACGTGTCTTCCCACGAAAACAAAAGCTCGATGTTCGCGATGATGCTCGACCACCACGCCATGTTGTTCTGCACGGACTGGAGCGTGCGCTTCGTCTCGTGGTCGATCGTGACGTGCGTCATTTTGTTCATGAGGCTATTGAAACCCGACGGGAGCGCGTACTGGCGAAATTGACCACCGTTCGTACTGGTAGTGCTGTTGTTTGTGTCAGTCGCATCGGGTCCGCTTGTATGCGAAGACCCATCGGCTGGACGCGCTGCCGCGTCTTTATTGTCGGCAAACGAGTGGATGTTGAGCTCAAAGTAGTTGCGCAGCACGAACGCAATGAGCGCGAGGTGCACGACGACCGGGAGCCACTGCAGCGACAGACAGAGCCAGACGCAGAGCGCAAAGCACACGAACGAGTGCGTCGGGTACTCCCAATTGAGCGTCGGGAGCACTTGCCACGTCACTTCGAGGTACGGCCATAAGTTGTCGAGCAAGACCCAAAAATTGCTGTACAGCTGCGCAGCTTGGAATTCCGGCCAGTCGTAGACATACTGTTGCTCTCCGCTAAAGTACGAACACAATTCCGCCATGCGCGAAAATTTGTAGTGAAGTAACACGTGGATTCGACCTGCGCGTGCGTCGTTATTGAGCCCTGCGCGGTGCAGTTTTTCAGGTAAGAGCAAATCGAGCCACTTGTTGTGCCGGCGCTGGTCCATGAGCTGCATCAATGGGATCGTTGCTTCGCCGAGCTTGGTCGGTTGACTCAGTTGCCCATAGTTGTACACCTCGAAGACAAGCTCTGCGCCTGGCGCGCACACGTTGAACACAAACGTCTCGTGCCAGCGCGGGTTGAGCGTCCGCGACTTCTTCTTCGTGCACTTGACGCTCTTGAGGTCCGGGCCCCACTCCTGGCCGTGCGACCACTTGCCCGTGAGCATCACGCGCACGAACGGGTCGCTCGTGATCGAGTCGGTTGACGGCAAGCCAATCGCTTCGACGACTTTGACGTACAGCTGCCCAATGTGTACGCGGCCGTCGAGTACCGGGTCGGCTTTCGTTGTCTGCACGTCGTGCGCCACGTCGGCGGCCGAGTGGCCCGACCACTCGAGCGACGCAAAGTGCTCGTCAACGGCAGCGTAGCACGTGTTGCAGACGCGCATCGGCTGTCGTAGCGGCGTCAGCCATGGATAAATGTGAGGGACTGATTCTCGCTAACGCATACATTACGCCATACAAACGTACGAATGGATCCGACACGGATATCCGGCGCTTGTGCGGCGAGCAGTTGTGGCACACGACGTTCCCGCATCGACGGCAATGGTGCTACGTTCACGTATGTAGCAGTGAAGTGCGTGGCGCTGTGTTAGTCGATGCGTTCATAGCTACGATCGATCGACTCGTGATGGCGAGCGTATCAGATGCACTCTACCTTGCGCGTGATCAGCGTGAACGGCGTGTTGCAGTGCATGCAATTTGACGTCTCCTCGTCGTAGACCCACTGCAGCGCGCGCTCGCTACCGGGTGGCGCGACACCATTGCTCGCGACGAGTGCACCGCCAGTCGCGCTGCCGCCGCGGCTCGAGACGCTGCTGCTGCTGCTGCGCACGCCGACGCTTGGGAGGTTCCCAAAGAGCGTCGCCATGGTCGCGCGAGCGAGTTGATGTGCTTGATGTGTGTGAGAAACAGCAAAGCTTCTCTCTCTCTCTTCCTCGCCGCGTTTGCTGTGATGGACGAACGGCGGTCGAGGTGTGTGTGTGTGCGAGCGTGCGCACACAGCAAGCGCAAGAGCGATCGAAGCGCGCGAGATGTGCGACTGGTGCTGGAGCCGAACGGTTCGGCGGAAGCGCGCAAGAACACAGATGCAATCGAGTTGGAATCATGTGGTGTTGTCCACATCAATCCACATGGTGTTGCGCACACTAATACGAATCAACCACACCATATCAACTTCAGTAACATTGCGATAGTGACAAAATCAAGTGCACTGGTGACGTGGCTCCTGTCGATCGATCCATCACCGGCATTCGACATCGTCGCCTTTTGCTGCAGATACTTCGCTCGTCGTGCGCGCTTCGTGCAACCGACGTCTTGCTCTGTGCATCTGCGTGTACACACGCGTGTGTCTGCACCGGTCAATCTAAGAGCAAGAGTGAGCAAACCCACTCCGCTAGGTATAACCACGATCAACGACACGACCGCAGCGACGCCTTCCAACCGCAACAACAGCGATGGCGAAACTCAAGCAACGCAAGACTGCTGGTGCTGCATCAACAGCAGCAGCATCAGCTGCAGAGAGCAGCACGCCAAGCAGCAACACACTTGCAATTGCAGAGACGCAAGACGATGAGCCGAGCGACTGGCCGTCGATTCTGCTGTTGCTGCTGCTGTACACGCTGCAAGGCATCCCGATGGGGCTGTCGTCGAGCATCCCGTTCATCCTGCAGGAGAAAGTCGGGTACGCGGACCAAGCGACGTTCAGCCTCGTGTCGTGGCCATTCAGTCTCAAGCTGCTCTGGGCGCCAATCGTCGATTCGCTGTACAGCCGCCGCTTTGGACGGCGCAAGTCGTGGCTCATCCCGGTGCAGTTCATCTGCGCTGCACTCATGATCGGCGGGAGTGTCTTCATTGGCGACCTCCTCGGCGAGCGCGCGGGCGAGAAGCCGCACGTTGTGTACCTCACGCTCTTCTTCTTCGTGCTCTACTTCATGATGGCGACGCAGGACATTGCAGTCGACGGCTGGGCGCTCACGATGCTCTCGGCCAAGAACGTCGCGTACGCGTCGACGTGCAACACGGTCGGCCAGACGCTCGGGTTCTTTGTCGCGTACGTTGGGTTTCTAGCGCTCCATGACCCAGCAACGTGCAACACGTACTTCCGGACTGTCCCGCAGCCCGAGGGACTCATTGCGCTCCCGGGCTTCATGAACTTTTGGGGCTGGGTCATGTTTGTTACAACGCTCGGCGTCTGGCTCTTCAAGCGCGAATCGACACTTGATACTGAAGAGGCCACTAAAAAGATTGGCATCGCCGAGACGTACAAGCAGATGCTTGCAGTGTTACGGCTGCCGAGTGTCCTGGCACTCTCGACGATCCTCTTAACGTGCAAGATCGGGTTTGCAGCCGCCGAGTCCGTTGCGTCGCTCAAGCTCGTGGAGTACGGCATGAAGAAAGAGAAGCTCGCGTTGCTCACGCCCATACTCCTACCACTTGGGATTGTCATCCCCGTGTTCTTGGGTCGTTTCATCAAGCCCGACAAGCCGCTCGATCTGTTTTTGCTGGGCTACCCTGTACGCATTGCGTGCGGCCTCATGTACGCTGCGATCATCTACGCGACGCCCGCAGTGCTGGCGCACGACGAGGGCGTCCACGTGTACTTTTACGGCTTCATTTTGCTCGCCGGCGCGTTTCACGAAGTCGCTGCGAACATGATGTATGTCCCACAGGTACGTTGTGTCGCGATCTATGGCTGCGTGTGCCTGTATAACAGTGTCGATCTGGTTACGACGGACAGACAGACTTGTAACGTATACTATACTGTGTATACCTGCAGATGGCGTTCTTTGCACGGATCAGCGACCCGACGATCGGCGGCACATACATGACGTTCCTCAATACGATCACGAACCTCGGCACCAAGGTGCGTAACCAGCGTAACCATCGTAACCACACACAGTCTCGATCTATCCTGGTCTCACGTACACTTGTTTTTTACGATTGCAGTGGCCCAACTCGGTGAGTCTCGCAGCAGTCGACTACCTCACGACGCGCGAGTGCCTCGGCCACGACAAGTCGATTCTTGCAATCGGTTCGCACACGTGCTCGAACGTTGATGAGCGCACGGCGTGCACGAACGCCGGTGGCGAGTGCCTCATCGTGACCGACGGCTTCTTCATCGAGATTGCGATCTGCACGGTCCTCGGCGTGCTCTGGCTCGCGTACTTTCACCGCCGCGTCGAGTTCCTCCAGAACCTCAAGATCGACAAGTGGCGCCTCGGCGGCACGGCCGAGTAGAACGAGTGTGGTGCGTCGAGTAGCAGCGTGTATGCAGCAGCGACGCTTGTCGAGTACGCAGTCAAGAGCTACCCCTTTACCATCTAGGTGTCACGCCCTATACAAACAAACGCAAGTCGAACTCGTAGAGCAGCTGCGTGTAGCAATAATACGATTCGATTGGCTCAGAGGTTTGTAGACTGCAGTTGCCTATCTCAGTGTATGGACTGACTGGCTGGTTGACTGCCGTGAAGACCGCGAAGCAGCAGCTTGTAGTGTCTGTCCGACGTGACGCACGTAGTAGGATCTGACTGATACGATCCGATTCAACCGCATCCACAGAATCACAGAGACGCACAGACAGACAGACGACGGTCGCGCTGGCCTCAGATCGCTGCAGAGATGCGCTGCGACGACGCGACGAGCGTCGTAGACCGAAAGACGTCTTGCGGCGCAAACTCGACGCGCGGCTTTGGCTTTGCGCGCGCATGCGAGTCGCGATGCGCTGACTCGAGCGCGCGGCGGAACGACTCGATCTGCGCCGCGATCTCTTCGTCGTCCTCCTCTTCAAACTGCGACTCGCAAAAGATCGCGCTCGGGTTCTGCTGCGCCAAGCGCATCTTCTCCTGCAGGTCGCGCGGCAGCAATGCAGCTCTCGCGTCGTCCGAGCTGTCAGTATCGTCGCTCAAGCCGTCGTCACTCGCGTCATCGTCGTTGTCTACCGCAGCTTTCGAGTCGATGACGCAATTTGACTCAGCTGCTGCTTGCTGTGTGGACGACTCAACTCGGCAGCTCCTGTTGTCGCGCGGCTGTTGGTTCGTTCGCGCACGGCTCGAGTCGTTGGAGGTAGCAGTTGCCTGTGTGGAACTGCTGCTGGTCGCTACAGCCTTGTCGCCTGCCGATTGCTGGTCGATTGGCGCCTCTGTACTGCTGCTGATGTTAATACCACCTGCTGACTGCGCAGCTTTCTTCTTCTTCTTCTTCTTCTTGCTCTTCTTCTTGCTCACACTGTCGCTGCTTTCGACTGCAGCTGCTGCTGCACCAGTGGCAACTGCAGCTGGGTGCACATGGCAGTCTTTCTTACTTTTCGAGCTCGTTGGTAGCAGCGATGTTGTTGATGACGACGTTGACGACGTCACAGGCCGCGCACCGCCGCTGCCGTTGATAAAACTCACGAGCTCGTCGACGCTCGGCTGGTCAAACTCGACGAGTTCGTACTCGTCGGTCGACAAGTCATGGTCGAGCGAATTGAACACGTCAAAGTCAAAGCCCGACATGCCCGACCGCAGTTCTGAATGCGCATCACACACAGCAACAACGCAGTAGTCGTGAGTCGTATGATCACACATTAGAGTCGCAAACGCACGCGCTGCAATAAACGAGCCGACGCACCACAACTGCACTCGATCGCGCCAGGTGCGTCATCGAGGCCAAACTTTTGGCGGATCTCATGTGCTGCTTCGGTCGCCGACATGATCTGTGCGATCGAGCGGCACGTGAGGTCTACGAGTGGCTGGATGTCCAAGTGTGATGCGACCTGTATTGTTTATCGATCGTAAGTGTTTACAATTTTGCACAGTTGCAATCAAACATGCAAAATCGCAATCAAACGTACAACATTGCAATCAAATGGACAAACACAATCAAACGGCAACATACAATCGAACGGCCAAACAAAGAATCGTAATATACGAGAAAAAAACGAAAAATAACGCAACAAGCACAACAGGTGCGTACTTTAGCGAGGTCGCACAGCGTTTTCGAGTCGAGCTGGAGGAACCGCTCGTCCCACGCATGCAGCGCCGACTCCTGACCCTCGACCTGCTGCTTGTACAGGCATCTGCAGTACACAAGCAGCACAAGCGTGAGTCAAGCAGATCGACCCAGCGACAACAGTCAATAGCTAGAGCAGCGACGCACCGGCAGTAAAACAGCGCGAGTTCGACGCTGTTGCTCGGGACGTCGTAGATAGGAATCATGTGCTGCTTGACCATCGCTTTGACCTTGCTGTCTGCAACGTCTGGGCGAGCAGCACCACAGTTGACGTCAAGCGCAAGCACATACGCGGTGTGAGTTGTCTCAAACATGAGTGTACACACCATCACGCCTCACGCACGCGCATGCACACCGTCACTCCTCACACACAGACGTACCTTGCAGTAGCATCCAGAGCGTCGACGACATCATCGCTTCTTCATGCGTGACGTCGAATACGCGACCGTCCGAGCACTCGAGCTGCAATTTCGAGCGTCCGCTGCTGCTGCTGTAGTTGTACCGTGACGACACAAACTCGTCTTTAGACGCTGCTGCTGCTGCGGATGTCGTTGTCGTCGTTGTCGTCATCGCTGCACCAGCGCGCGCTGGCATTGCGCGTGTTGATGCTGCTGCTGCCATCGTTATCGACGCGACAGTCGTCATCGCGTCCGGGAGCTTGCGCTTCGCACCTGCGTCGTCGCGTGCGATGCTCGCTTTCACCCGCATGGTGTTGCTGTTGCGTTGCTGTTGGTTTCAAGCAGCTGTTCCCTCTCTCTTGGGTCTGCGCGTCTCGTCGCTCTCGATCGCGCCAACACCTGCGCGCGCGATCGAACGTGTGTGTATGTGTGTATGCGCTGTTGTCGGTCGCCCTTTGTCCGTGCGTGCGTGCTCGTGCGCGTGCGCTGCGTCTGCTGCTGCTGCCTCACGTGGTGATAGGTCGCTCGTCAGGTCGATGCGTGTGACTGGATCTCTGTGCCTTCTCTCCCAAGGCGGGACACAACATCGTACTTACGAGAGGAGCAAGCACAGTGTGGACCACAGTGCATTTCTTTGCTTTTTTGGAAACAACGAGTGGACCACACTCTATTCTGTCAGTTTCAAAATGGGAGTATGTGGTCCACACCACACTTGATTTTGCCAAATCGCTGCTCTGACTCTTTTCGTCGTTGTCGCTGACTCGTTTGCTGGGTTTCTCTACATTGTACCTTCAACTCAAAGACTCGGAATCGAACATCAATTCGAGTTGAAGGTACAGCTCATTTCGTTCAGCATCTAACTCCTCGACTCACCTTGCATCTAGGTAACATGAGCTCTATATAGCACGATCGGAATGCATTGCGTTGTGGTCGTGATATGTGTAGGTGCACAACAACAAACCGAATCGAGCAGTGACGTTGACGTAAAAGAGTCAGCCGCATATGACAGTGCTCAACGTACGATCCAAACCGAATGCAAGCAGCCACAAGCAACAACGACAAGTCCAGGCACACAGCGAACGTACAGTACTGCAAACAAGCGCGCTTGTACATTCATAGACAAGCTGTATAAACTTGTTGCACCAACCGGCAACCAGCAGTACAGTCAACCAAGATAAAGAAGTGGCGACCTACAATGCCGACAAAAACTCAACACAAACGATCTTTGCTCTTTACTCATGTGCGATATCCGTGACATCATAACGTGCCAACGCCGCTCAGTATTTCGCCTTGCAGTCGGTCTTCGGCGCCTTTGTCTTGCGCGGCTTCGTCCCGGCTGCCGGGTTGGGCGTGGGCGTCACTGGCGAGGGCGCGACTGTCGGCGTGCTCGTAACCACGGATGGAGGCGT
>JAADWX010000143.1:0-39777 GCA_023336405.1 Globisporangium echinulatum | reverse complement strand
ACGCATACATACACACGCGCGCACCTCTTTCTTCTGCATCTTGCTGAACACGGCGCTGATCTGCTTCGAGAGTGTCTGTTGCGCTGCAACGAGCTTGCGCAAGTGTCGGTTCTGCTCGAGCGCTGGGAAGCTCAAGCGTCGCAGCTTGGGCTTCTTTGCCGATGCAGCATCGGCACTGTCGCTGTGATCGCTTGGCTGGGTAGTCTCTGGTTCGTTCGCTGCCTGCAGTGTTGCGAGCTGCTGCTGCAGCACTTCGACGTCGCCACGCAGCATGTCGATCGCTTGTTTTGCGCGGACGCGCTTCTTGCCTGTCGTTGGTGCTGTATCGTGTGCTCGTGCAGGTGCAGGTGCTGATACTGTTATAGGCGGTGCTGATACTGCTGTAGCTGCAGGTGGTGTTGCTGGTGTTGTTGTCTTTGCGCTCTTGTTGCTACTGCAGCTCTCTCGTTCTGGTGCTGCACCAAAGCAATCGAGCGCCTCGATGCTATCGAGTGCCTCCATCTCGGCGAGAAACGCCGTGAGCGCGTCGTACGCTTCGCTCGAGGACGAACGCTGCAGCGACTGTGTGTGCACGACCATCGCGTAATCGCTCAGTGACACTGCTGTTGTCTCTCTATCACGCCTCGATCGATTGTGATTGTGGCGCAATTTTGATTAGAGCACATCAAGAATCACGATGATTGCGCCACATTCGCACGCACAAGACCCTCGTTCCAGCATCACGACGCTCCGTCGCTTCGACATTCCAAACACCCGCAACAGCCTTTGATAGCGACAACACCAAGCACAAGACGAACCGACATCCACACAGCGCACTTATGGTAGAGCCTCATGGTATTCTGACAGCTCACAGACTACTGCGACTACCGATGCGCATCGAGCAAGAGGTTCTCGATCATCTGGAACCGCGACGCCATCATCTGCTGGTACGTCGGTAGCACAAGTTCCGAGAGCTCCTGGACGCGCGATGGGCCATTGTCATCGAGCAAACGCTCGTCCGAGAGTCCAGGGACAACGTGCAAGCAGATCTGGAGGTTACAGAGCCCGGAAGCAATCGGCCGAACGAGGCCCCAGCCCTTTTCGCGCATTGGGACGCTCGTGCTACGACTCCCGCCGTGGCGCTCGACGAGCTCGCGCGGCCACTCGGCCGTGCCTTCCCAGCAAAACGCCATGCGGTCGTGACTGAGAAACCGCTTCGACACGGCGCGCACCGGCACGGCGACCGACTCGCTGTCGTCAAAGTCGAGCGGCAGTGCTTTCTTGACAAGCAGCACGTCGTCGGTCGTTCGGAGCATCTGACAGCGTGTCCATACCGACGTCAGTTTGGCTCGCTATGATGAATGGCTGCACCTAATATAGGGATTTCGAATTCGCTATGGACACAGATCGTACACACCTCCGCGATCCCAACGTCGTCGCTTGCGCGGATCGCGTCCTGTTTCGCCATGCGCCAGCACGCATCGGCGACCGACTGAAAGCCAAACGGCACGGTCTTCTCGTCGCGAAAGTGGAGCGTCGCGCGGTTGTCGGGACCAATCGCAACGTGCGCACTCTGCGCTGTGACCTGCGCGTTTGCAAGACTGCGGCTTGAGGACGCTGCAAAGACGTCGTCGAGGCGCGCGTAGATCGCGTCGAGCTTGCCGGTGATCGCTTCGCGAAAGACCGTGTAGTCAGCCGGTGTGAGCGTGAGGTGCTGCCCGAGCTTCTCGGCTGCGAGCCACCGCGCGATCTGTATGAATCGGACCCGAATAGAGCGCGGTCAGTAGGCAAGTAGGCAGTCAAATATAGGGATAGAGAGGTCCAGCACTGTACCTCGGGCTGGTCGCTCTGCGTCTTGCGGAGCTCGTCGCTCAGTGCTGTCGAGAGCGCGAGTTGTGTGTTGAGTGTGCGTCGGAGCTTGCGGTTCCGCTCGAGCGGCGCACTGTCGTCTACTGTGCTGCTATTGCCTAATGTAGGCGATTGATTTGACAGACCAGCAGTCGTTGGACCTGCCTGCAAAGTCGCGAGGTCGCGCTCGAGACTCGCGGCCGTGTCGCGCAGTGTGTCGAGCTCTTCTTTTGGGCGAATGCGCCGCTTGCGCTTGAGTGGCGGTGCCGGTTCGAGCGCGAATGCAAGTGCGCGGTTCTGCGCAAACAGCGAGAACGCGGTCTGGACGAGCACGTCGTGGCTCGGGTCCGCAGGCGCGTCGATGGTGCTGCTACTGCCACGCGTCAACGACGCAGGATGTGCTAACGTAGAGAGCGGAGGACATGCAGCTGCAGTGTGTGAGGGTACATGCGCGACTGCAGCGAGGCGCTCGGTCGATGTGAGACCAGTGCTACTGCTGCTGTCTGAAGGCACAGCGCTGCTGTCGCTAGGACTTGCGCTATCAATGCTATTGCTGTTGTTGCTGTTGCTAATGAGACTGTCGAGCGTGCATGCTGGGAGTGCCACCTGTGCAGTCGCGACAGCAGCAGTGAGGTTAAAACCGCCGGGGCAGTCGCTCGCAGCGCGCAGATCGTGGTCGAACGTGTCGACGTCGGCGAGGAATGATGCGAGCGCTGTCTGTGCCGCATGCGACTGGTCGTGCTCCTGGCTCTCGTTGTGGCAGTCTGCAAGCAGCGCGTCGAGCACAAACACGTCGAACGGATCGATTGCGTCGAGTGCCGTGGACAGCGGCGGTGCGGACACAGCAGCAGTGCTCGGCGTCATGGCACGAGCGAACCTTCGAGTGTGAGTGTTCGATCACCGACGACTGTCAGTGAGTGTGTGAGTGATTATGCCAAAGTGCAGGTTTAAGCTTCGATTAAGTACGATTACGATGATGATTTTATATGATTTGCATTTTGCATGTAATATTGACCAACATTTTCGTGATTTTGCATAGACCATCCGTCATCATCATTCATTCGCTCCTCGACGCTGCTGCGCAGTGGTTTGATCGCAATCTTTTGGTGCTTTGCGTGCGTTGTGCTACTGTTCAGGTGCACGCGCTTGCGCTGTCTATTGGCTGTCCTCGAGTCAGCTTTGGCTCGAGTGCGTCGAGCTCGATGAGAACCATGAAATCAGCTCTCAATATATATTGGATTATTGCCAACGAACAGTTAAACGAGTCGATAATCGACAATATTATTGCAATGTGCGCAATAATGAAACTAAACATGGCCGCATGTCATGATTTCGGCCTTTCACGACGACGACAACAGCTCGCCATTGCCTCACGTGCGTGGTGGCGCAATCGAGAGCTCGAGCAGCATGTTCTCGAGCGTCTGGATGCGTGCAGCAAACCCGAGCTGGTGGGTCGGCACGACAGCGTCGACGAGCAGTCTGCTCTGCGCCTCCGACAGCTGTGCACCTGAGGTGGCGCCGACCAAGACGTCCGGCTCGAGCACTGTCGACGTGACAAACATACTTGCGCTCGAGGCACTGCCTGTACCGTCGACTGCGACCGGCCGTACGACGCCCCAGCCGTGACCGTGCACGACAAAGTTGGCTGTGTCCGTCGCACTTGGCCACTCGGCGCGCGACTCCCACGCGATTGTCACGCGCTGCTGTGCGTCAATGTAGCGCTTGATGACGATGAACACGGCGGCGCGCTCGTGCCGGTCCGGCTCGCGGACGCTAACGTGCTTGCGCACGTACAGCGTTGACTGAAACCGCTGCACGACCTGTATACAAAAAGCCAGTCAGTTGAGACGAAGTGAAATCGGAATTAGCCGAACACAACGATTCGTTTTTGACACGCACACACCTTGATGACGCTGTCGCGCAGCACGAGCTCCTCCATGCTGCTCTCGCGCCAGAGCATCTCGCTCACGACGTCGGCTGGGAACGGCGCGAGCCACGAGTTCGCAACAACCGGTGTCCCATGTGTGAACAGCACCTGCGAGCGCAGGTTCCCGACTTGGACGCAAGGAGGTGGCGCTGCTGCTGCTGCAGTGAACGCCGCGTGCTGGACGAACGACCGCCGTTCGCTGCATCGCTCGTCCAAAACGCGCTCGAGACGGCGGTAGATCGTCTCTGCACCGTTGTTGTCGGCGCTGCTGCTGAGTGCATGAAGCTCGGGCCATACGTCCTGGAGCTCGGTTGTCTATAGTGTATAGGTCATACACACCGAGGTAGTAGCATTACCATACAGAGCGTCAGTGCGGTCGATCCAGAGTCGAGTATACATCCGGGCGAGTCGTATACCTACACGGTCGGGGCGTATACCGACACAGCACAACGAGCTATGACGCACCGATGGCAGCGGGTGCTTCGCAATCGCTTCTTCCATGCTGCGGGTCATCTGCAGCGCGTCAGCTGCGAGTCGATGGAGCCGCGCGCTCTCGGCTGTCGCTTGCTGGTGTGCCGCGACCTCGCGCTGCACGCGCTGCTTCAGATCCGCGACAACAGCGCTGTCGTAGCCAGTCGTAGTAGGACTAGCCGCAGCTGCACATGACCTTACATGCTGATTGGTCTGTCGGTGCAATAGCAGCAGCTCGCGCTGTGCAGTCAGTGCGTCGACGCTGCTGCGCAGCGCTGCGATCTCCTCTTTCTGTCGCTTCCACGACGACTTGGCAGTCGCGCTGCGAACGCGAATGCGCTTGCGCTTTGGCGCTAGTGGCGTTGGCTTTGTTGGCATATTGGTCGCTACTGCGTGGATAGGTGCGAGTAGCGGTGGCGGTGATGCTGTGATTGCAGCAGCGGCATTATCGATCGGCGCGCAGTGCTCGAGTGTGTCGAGGTCGTCGAGAAAGCGCACGAGCATGTCGTCGATGCGCTCGTCTGCGATCGCAGCGAGCCACGCGTCATCGCAGCCGCTATCCGAATGCAGGGCGAGTGCATCCACACACAGCAGTGGCTGAGGTGGCAGCGGCGGTGGTGGCGCCATTGAGCTGTATCACTGTTTGTGGATGTCTGCGTGCGTGCAGAGCGGCGCGAATGGGAATGGCGAGTAAGCGCCACACACACACACGCACACAGACCGCCGCCCTGCTCATATATCCATCAGTCAAGTCAACGACCTACATTCTCGCGTGGGATCGTAATCCCTTGGTCATAATCACGATGTTGGCACCGGATGTCAATGGCAGCAGCTACAGTAGTTGACGCGCGTGACGACCGCAGCTGAGTGTCCCATGCTTGCGCGTGCCTTCAAGCGTACAGCTGCTGTTAGGGTCGTCGCAGACACTCGGCGCCTCAAAACGCTCGCTCTCGTGTGGAAGCTCACTGGCTGCGATTTAGTACCAGTCGTTCTCGTCAGACGCTCGTCATGACGACAGCATGCGCCATCGTCAGCGGTCCCTCTCGACGGTTTGTGCCGATCGCTTCGCGGCTGCGCTAAAGCACTCGGCGTGATCAAGCGGTTGATTCAGCGACTGGCGCGACTCGCAACATCGAGTCGCATGGTCTCCGTTCCTCAACTACATCCGCGCAACCGTCTCATCTCATCTCGTTTCGCGTTGCTACCTGTCCACCGAGCCGACTAGGCACTCTCTCCCTCACACATACACGCATGCACAGCGTTCGTACAGACACAGACACTTGCTGCTGTTGTGATTGTTTGTTTGTATTCCTGTCGGCACTCGGAGCGACACTACAGACGTCCGGCCATCCGACCGACACATTCCCATTCACGCCATGCTGCTCCTGCTACGCGACGAGTCGCTGTCGGAGCAAACTCTCAACGAGCGCGTTCTCAAGATGCTGGTACCGCGCGTCAAAGATCTCTTGGTACGACGGCAGCACGACGTCCGACAGCACTGCAATGTGCTTGGGCGCTGGCTGCTGTGCGCTGCTACTGCTGCTGCTGCTGCTGGCGCCAACGCCCGGTGTCATCGAAATGAACGACTGCAGCATACTCAGTGGTGATGCTGTTGTTTGGCACTTCGGATTCTCGCCCTTCTGATTCTCGGTATGCACTGGAAATGGACGAATAATCGCCCAGCCCTTCTCGTCGATCGTCAACACGTCGCTGTCGCCGTCGCGCTGCCACTCGCTCACGCCGTCCCACACGAGCACGATGCGCGTCGCTTCGACGTACCGCTTCGACACGCCACGCGCGCGGATCGTGACGTCGCCGACTTGAAAGTGCTTGCGGAACGCTACGGTCGAGCCTGTTCGTCTGACAACCTGTAGCCGTACTCGGTAAGTCGCGACTGTGAGTGTCTGGAGTAGATTGTTTGTATGCAAGTGCCTATGTCGAATAGAATGCATACAACAGACGCACGTGGCTCGGAGCAGTCGCCGTAAACGTCTTGCCGAGCGCGATTGCTGTCTCGTTGATCAACTCGACGCTGAACGGCACGAGCCGCGAGTGCTTGAACGACAGCAGCACACCGTCGGCGCGCTGCGTCTCGAGCAACGCTTCCCGCACGTTCGTGTTGCAATGAGCCAGTCCAACAGCTTCAAACACGCGCTCGACGTCCGGGTACCGCGCGTCGACGTTGCGCTCGAGCGCATCGAACGCGTCGAGGTCGCTCGCACTCGGTTCTGTCGATGGCAGCGGCAGCGCTTGGAGGCGCGGCGCAGCAGCGAGTGCAAAAACGCGCGGCGCTTCTGCAAGGATGTCGGCAGCCTATATTAGGCACATCCCACAATTCCATTGATCAGTACGTAAGTCGATTGCCGTATGCACTCGCACTAATCTAGGGACGTACTGCAAGCGGCCTGTGCTTGCGCAATGCGCGGTCAAAGCGCTGCGTCACGCGCACATGGTCGGCCACGAGCTTGCTCAAGTGCACGTTTTCGAGCGCCGTGACCTGCTGCGCGTGCTCGTCGAGTGTCGCACACGGTTTGCTCACGGACTGCGGCCCGCTGCGCCTTAGTACTGTGGGGTCGGGCGACAGCGAACTGCTCTGTCGCTGTGCTGCTGATCGCGGCGATGACGTTGTGCCTTGACGGTGCTGCAGTGCGTGCAGTGCGTCTTCGAGCATCGCTGCGGACGCCCGGAGCGACCGGAGCTCCTCGCGCTGGCGCTTGCGCGCGTTGTTCCCGCCGGGTGCGCTTTTGGGCTTTGTCGCGGGTGGCGCCGCGACGTTCGCGCTCGTGTCGAGTGGTGCACGTACATGTGCAGAGACCGTCGCGGGTACTGCTGCCACGGTAGCGACGTGTGGCAGTGCATCGGCAGGTGAGGTCGCAGGCAACAGAAGCGGTGAAGGAGTCGATGTGTGCTGCTCGATGAGCGCGTCGAGCGCATCGAGGTCCGCCTGGAGGTCAGCGAACGACTCGTCGTGAGTGAGCGCAGCGTGTGAGTCGCTGCCGGCGTCACCGAGCACGTCGAGCAGGAACGCATCGAACCCGGCGGCGCGCGCTCGCTCATCTGGGCCGAACGACTCCATGTAGGCTCCAGTTCAGAGAACCAGTTCAGAGAACCAGTGACGATAAACTATGGATATCGACACACCGACTGTACTATTATTATAGATTACAAAATGAACGAAATATATATATATGACAAATCAGAAACATTCGGAATAGACGTTGAATATGATGTAGTCGTCTATTTGGTTGTACTTGACTTTAGTATACTACTGCGTCTCACATACATAGTCGACGACAAAAAGAGTAAATGATCAGAAAACCAACGATACTATGTAAGAAATTCTCATCCACTTTACTAATTTAGACATTTTCTCATCAGATCACATAGTTGCAAAACACAGTAGCATGTGCCACAGACGCAGCTACACGGCTGCTAATGTAGGTGTCACCAGCGACGCGGTGACCACATACACAGGACGCCGATGAAATGAACGCACAGACGCCACATTCCGACACTGCACGGATGCTCCTACTACTTCTACCCTCGCGACGCGCTACCGACGCCGCAGCGAGTCGTCGAGCAGTGCGTTCTCCATGATCTGCCCGTGGGCGACAAACACTTGCTCCATCGCTGGGACAATGAGGTCGCGCAGCAACTCGGCAACATCGCTGCTGTCGCGGCCGTTGCTGCTACGCGTTGGGAGCGTCGACGCTGTCACGTGGCTCTGCGTCACGGGCGTCGCATTGCCGCTGCTGTTTAGCACCGGCTCAAACACGCCCCAGCCAGTCTCGCGCGTCGGGAGACACAGCGTCGCAGCTGCTCGTGTATGCGCACTCGCAACGGTCCACTGCGTCACGCCTTCCCACGTCAGCGTCGTGCGCTTGTCGGTACAGAACCGCTTGAACACATGGTGCGCGTCGAGCTCAATGTCGCCGCCGTGCTCGCGATGGATCGTGAACCGCGCGTGCACTGCAATTGTGTTGTCGGATACGCGCGCGTGCTATTCGGATATAAGGGCATAACCGCCAAAACAATTCAGTCAGTCCGTATTTGTTGGTATGCTCTTATATCCGATCCAAGATCAAGTAGCGCATACACACACCTTGCAGGTGAAGAACCCGGTGTCGTCGCGCGCCATCGTGCGCCACGACACGTCGCGCACCGACTCGATGTCGAACGGCATGATCTCCGACTGCGTGAACTCGACACCGGCTGCTTTGTCACCTGCGTGCACAATGCGCGACTCACGGCTCGATGACGCAGCAACGACAAGCGCAACGTCCATGCGCTCGAGCGCGCGGTACCGTGCGTCTGCGTTCTGCTCGAGCATGTCGTACAGCAAGACGTCGCGCGCTTCGATTGCAAGCTCTTCGTTCTTCCCAAACGGCAGAAACGCGAGCTATGTAAACACAATTCGGATATAAGAGCATCGATGCATGTCAGTCATGATCTCCTTGCACATCACAAATCCACTCGCAACGCCCTTATATCCGAACAGCACGCATCCAACGCACCGCACTGTTGTAGCACTTGACGAGCATCTTTTCGATCTCGACCGACACTTTGAGCTCTTTGCCCGTGAGGTCGCGCAGCCGACTGTTCTCCTGCTCGACCGCGCGCTTGTGCTGCCGAGCGTCTGCTGCGCGTTGCTGCCACTGCTGCGCGCTCGGTGTCAGCTCGTCAGGTCGCGGTGCGCGCGCAGCTGGCAGCGTAGCCTGGAGCTGCTGCAGCTGCGTCTCCATTGCAGCTGCTTGCTGCCGCAGCTGCAGCAACTCGTCTTTCTGGCGCCGTCGCCGCACAGGCCGCTCTGGCATAGCAGTAGCAGCACTTGTCTTCCTGGAAGTGAAACTATCGGTCGCGAGCGTCAATACAGCGCTCGTGCGCGTCTCAAACTTGCGCTTGCGCGATCCAGATAGCGACGACCTCGGTGTGACCGAGACGCGCACTGCACTAGTGCGCTCTGTCTTGCTTGGCCACGCGTGCGCGGTCTGTACGAGGCGACTCGGCGTCGCTGGCGCTGGTTGTGCGGCCAGCGCAAACTCGCTGTCATCGTCGAGCGCGTCCATTTCGCGCAGGAACGCATCGAGTGCGTCGTACGTCTGCAGCAGCACGTCGACGTCGTCGTTCAGCGGCGTCACCATCGCGGTCTGCTCCATGTTTGTCGCGCTATGGTCTGGCGTCTGGCGGTTGAGCTGCTGCTGCTGCTGCTACAGATGCGATCACTGATGATTGCGCCCAGTGCTGGGGACGAATCACTTGCGTGTCATGTCAACCGAAAGTGAGAGGGAATGCGTTTTGTGGGTTTGTACTATATAGCGGGACTGTTGTTTGCTACATTTTGTAGAGTCTGCAGTGAAGAATACGAATACCGTACGCACATCCGCCAAAACAGCTCAGATCGCATGCATGGACACGCATGGACAAGCATGCATCGACATGTTCTCTTCTCTCACATCATGCACACACAACAGAGCACAACTAGCAAAGCACGTCGAGGCGGTTGCTATTATCTACACGGCGGTCTGCTGTTCGTACAACGTCTCGCCCACTAGTGACCGACTAGTGACCGACTAGTGTGACCGACTAGTGACCCACTACGCCATCTCGTCATGCGCGGTCACTGCGCAGCTGCGTGCACCGGCGAATCGGCAACTGCGCTCCAGTGATGACGCGCCGTATCGCGTCGTGGCAGCCCCACGACGTTCTCCATCAGAATGTTCTCCATGACCTGCTGCCGATGGTCCCACACGTAGCGATAGCACGGCGCGAGCGCATCGACAAGGCTCTGCATGTGCTGGAGCGTCAAGTGCGAGCCACCGTCGGCCAAAGAGCCAGTTGGCGAGCCAGTTGTACTACTGGCACTGCCACCAACAACGCGCGGTGTGACGTGCGAACAGAGCTGCACGACGCTCGCCATCCGCCCTGGCAGCGACTCGATGACGCACCAGCCGCGGTCGTGCATCTCGAGGTTGGGCGGCAGCGCTGGGTTAGTACACGCGAGTGGCAGCGGCAGGCTGCCGAGACACTCGGCAAGTGATTCCCAGAGAATCACGACGCGTTGACGCTCCGTGAACCGCTTGATGACGCCGCGCACACAGAGCTCCGAGTCAGCGCCACTGCGTGAAGCCGACGTTGACTGGTGGAGAGGCACGCGCATGCGCGTCCACACGGTGTGGTCCGAGTGCTGAATGAGGCGCGCCGCGACGGCGCCCATGCCCATCGAGTCAGCGCAGCCAAGCGCTTCGGTCTCCATTGCGCGCCACACGGCGTTGCTGATCGTCTCGACGTCGAATGGGAACACCGTCGCGTCGCGCAGCTCCATCGTTGGGCCGTGCACTGGGTCGAGAATCATCTGCGCGGCTAACCCCGAGCTACTATTGAGAGCATCGCCGAGCTGCTCAAATACAGCGCCGTCGGGGCGGTACCGCAAGTCAATGTTGGCAGCGAGCGCGTCAAAGATCTGCTGCTCGTCGGTCTCGCACACGCGCAAGCGCTTGGCGCCAAACGTCGTTTCGAGTGGCTATTGGCCCACAAAATAGAATCAGAACGCAGAATCAGCAGTCAGCAAACTACACGCCAATAACATCCAGTTGCATACAAACCCCAAGTCCAAGCATCCTCGCACCGTCGTCTTGCAGCGTTTGTTCACGAGCTTCTCGAGCGCTTTCGAAATCTTGACTTGCTCCGCGACCATGGCCTTGAGCTTCATGTTCTCCATCTCCGAGCGGTTCTTCTGCTCCTTCTGGTGCGTCGCAATGCGCTCCCACACCGCGACGCTCGTTGGCAGCAGTGACGCAAATGTCTCAGATGAAGAGACAGCAGCACCGGTGGGTCCCACCAGCGCTGGTGCTGACCGCTTGGGCAGCCGTGCCCGCACGTGCTCGAGCTCGCGCTGGAGCTCCTGGACCTGCACGCGCAAGCGGTCGAGTTCGTCCTTTTGTCGCTTGCGCGAGTGGTTCACCGACGTCGGCGCTGCTGACTTTGTTCGTCCTGATTGTGTTGGTTCTGATTGTGCTGGCGCAAGCGTCGGGGTAAGTACTGGACTGCTGCGAGTTCCGACGCCGTCGATCGCAGTCGGCGACAGCCGCTCCGTCGCCGAGATCGCGAGCTTGGACAGCTGCGCGATCGACGGGAGCGGCTGGATGGGCACGAGATGGTTGTCGCCCGATGAGGCCCCTACAGTACTGCCAGTGCGCCACAGCGGCCGCTTCATTGGCAGCAGCGCCGGGAGCCCTGGGAACGGCGCAATCGGCGTGCCACTGGCACTGGCATTCGACGCGTTGCTGCTCGTCGAGTTCTTGCGGTGCAGTCGCGTGTCGACCCAGAGCGGACTCAAGCTCGGGGTCAAAGGCGGCGTCGCAGTCGCTTCCCACGACTCGTTCGGTCGTGATGTTCGCATTGTTGATGTTGTTGTTGTTGTTGTTGTTGTTGTGTGGTTGGAGGCAGACGATGATGATCCAGTCGCGAGTAGCTCGACGATCGCCATTGCAGTCGAGGCGCGCACGTCGGCGTCGTCAGTAGTGAGCTCTTGCTTGGTGGTAAACGTTGCTAGCGGTGGCGAGGAAGCGCGGAGGGCGCTCGTGACGGATGGCGCGTGCGACGACATGCGGTTCGTGCTGCGCTTCTGGTTCTGTGCGCTGTGGCAGCAGCAGCGAACAACGAAAGCGAGTGCGAGTAGTCGAAGCGCAGTTGTTTGCGCCGTTGATCGTGCACGCACCTTGAGTCCGTGAGGTTCGTTCGGTGTTGATGGACCGTGATTTGTCCAGCGGCTTGTGGTCGCACTATGATGACGCCACTCGTCGATGGACAAAACATGTTAATGAAATAATCAAGGGAAACACTTTTCTGTCCAGTTTTGTGATTTTGTGATCAAAACGAGGCCGTAAACAACCAAAACTGCATTGCTCGCAAAGCAAAACCCAGAACGCGCGACAAGCGATGGTAAACAACAGCAGCGCTGCAGTTTGCCTAACGAAACAACACGACGGTGCGACAGTAGTGGCGAGGACGATGTTGATGATGCAAATGCGTTGCAGTGCGATGAGTCCGAGTGATCGTGCTCTCAAGTCACACGGTACGGCTCGATGCGGATCAACGGCTATCCGAAAGCACCCACAGCTCAGCAAAACAGGACCTCAGACCTTTGTCCGAACAAGGACACGCACAAGCATACAAATTGCAAGTCTTTGTTTCGAACGAGTAGGTGAATGCAACACTCATGCGCAGTCGACATCCTCATCTCCGTTGAACATCATCACGCTGTTGCTGTTGCTGCTTGGGTTTTGCTGCTGTTGCTAAGGTTTCGATTTGGGTGGTGAGGGAGAGTGAGGGAGTGAGCATGAACGATGTGCTGCTGCTGGGTAGATGCTCGCAATACTCAAGCTTGCCGTGTACTACAAGCAGCGATTCGGTTTGACACAATCCGTCTCGATGCAATGCCGATACGTCGCTACTTTGAGCACATTGCAACTGCACAAGCACGCAGGCCGTACAATGTGAAGAGCGATACGCCGATGATTTGATTTATATGAGCGAAATACCTGATCAAAACTAACTAAATAATTTTTACCGTCAAATATTGCAATTTAAACATGCTAACAAAGCACACGAACAATCTTGATACTTCCAGAAAGATATATACCAATTGCACAGACTAAACATCAAAAATGTCCACACGTCTCGATAATTCCAGATGATATACATCAATTCAAATGGTAAAGTATGCGAATTTTATAGTCGTCCCCATAACAAATATATATGCCACCATTACGAAGTCAACTATTTGAAGTTGACACAGCTTTAACAAGATGCAGTTGTACCATCTACACGACCACGTAACGTGGCATACAAAGCTACAGTGTACTACATTTCTGTAGTGCTCTTGAAATCGAGGGTGACTATCGATGCCGATCACACTTAATTGTCATGCTAATTTTGTACGCTCTATCCCGACGACAAGAGGGACGGTAAGTGTAACGTCATATAATATTCATCATCAGCATGATTATAAACATATTACACGAAAAATCTCAATTATTCCAGAAAGATATATACCAATTACAATGGCACAGACCCTAAGTTTAACTAACATCCCCATATTACACATATATATGCCATACTGAAAATACTACTATTGTCAATTAATATAAAATAAAATGTAAAATCTATAAAAGTCCCCATATCACAAAAAAATGTCAACTGTTTGAAACTAACACAATGTCGAATGTCGACGACAGTGCTCAAACAAGATGCAGTTGTACCATCTTCACGACAAAGAGACAGCACATACGATATTCCGGTGCACTAGCACTAATGTGGTACTCAATAGATATTAGATGGTAGATAACCTTTTAAGCTGACCTCACGGCTCTATGTAGATGTGTAAAAACTTCAATGCATCAATACACGTACACACATACAAAGCTCTAGTGTACTACCGTTTGTACCGAAGCTTACACTATTTAAGATGCAAAAAATGGACGTTCCATCAGCACGACTAGAGGGGGCACATCTTCCCATTCAATCTTGTAGCCATCAATGAAAACTGTAGGTATGCAACAGCATAACAGCACTCCCAACCAACATATTTTCGGTTCCATCGTGTCTACGTACAGAAATGCTCACTAGATCTTATGCACGTGTAGTGACGTGAGCTCGTTGCAACACAGAAAGAGCAGCAATGTAGCGCGCGGTGGACACAAGCTTGGCGTCGATGCATCCAAGACTCAAGCTGCACTGGTTGAGCACGATCGAGGAATCTATTTGACTGTGAGGCATCAGTGAGGCGATATATCGTGAGCGGTATAGTCGCCACAATTCAATGTACATCTGACGTGACGCTCTGCACACCAATGCAGTCTTTGCAGTTATTATCAACGATGTGTCCGTATAACAGCCTGTGTGACCACGGTAGGATACCTGTTGGACGTAGGCGCATCTGTTGAAGCCACTGGATCTATCGCGGTCATTGGTGGTGGTCTGACCCTATCTGCACTCATGAATATAAGTGAAAAATCCGTGATGCAAGATTCTGTTCATAGCATAGCGCAGGTTCAACAGAAAGGGTTCCAACGTAAACGTTGATGTTGTAATGGAAGTCTATAGTATCAGTAATTATTATAGGCATAAAGTAATATTTAGCTAAATCGTACAGGTCGCCGGATGTGTGATCACATTACGCCAGATAGATGAAGTAACAGTTCGGTGACGTTTTGCATCCACTTCAAGCACTGTATCTTGTGCGACGAGAATTACAGTTGTCCAATTTTTATGTTAAATATTTCAGTATTTCCGGCAAGACATATATCAATTCAAATGGAAATTCTGTAACATTATTAAATGTCGCCGGTATTACATACGCAGTCGATTATCACATATATATGCCAAATTACGAAGTCAACTGTTCAAAGCTAACTGAGCTTTTACAAGGTGTAGTTGTACCAGCTTCACGACCGTGAGACAGCGCATACAATATTTTGGGGTATTATCACTCAAAATTGCCTAAAACGTACCATCTCGCTTGTGAATACGAGGGCTTCATATTGATTGCACTCAAATACACTGCTCTAACAAGATATAGTTAAAGTGGCATACAAAGCAACAGTGTGCTGCATTTCTGTTGTGCACTTAATACACATAATAATAAGATAAAAATATATGTTTCTTGGCACGAACAGAGGGGGCACGACTTTCAATAATCAACTCGTGTGGCCTTCATGAACATTGTTGACAAAGCAACAGCACTCACAACCAACTGCTAATTGGTTTGCCTACGTCCATGCTCGTGCTGCTCGTTGCGACACAGAGAAGGCTTCTGCACCCAAGACTGAGGCTGAACTTGTTAAGTAAGATTGAGAAATGTACCCGAACATCACGAGGCATCATAAAGGCGATATCGCGAGCAAAATTGTCGACAGACCTGGTGCTCTTCACACCAATGCTTACATAAAACTATACGTGTCCCACGACACAATCAAATTCACACCTGTAATTCCGTGGTATGACACCTTTTGGACGAAGCCGCCTATCTTGCAGCGACTGGGGCTATTGTGGCTATTTGTGGTGGTCGCGTACTCACTACAATCATGTGCAATCATGTACATTAAGTGAATTATCGAAGTTTCACAGCGTCAGCGGAGGGGTTCCAGAGTTGACGCTTATACCTTAATGGAAGTCTGTAGTAAACCAGTGACCAAGATCATAATTAACCAGTTCAGTCAAATGGGAGCCCGAACCATCGTTGTATAGGTCGCCGGTTGTGTGATCGCGTCAAACCAAATTGAATGATCACTTAGTATCATGACGTTGCAAATCGGTTACGTTTTTCATCTTCCGGCACATTCGCTAAAGCAAGTATTTGCCGCGGTGGGCGGCAATTGAAAGCGAGGACCACCTCTGTTCAGCGTCACAATTTCGTTATAATTTTGCGATTCATGCATTGTAGGATATTGAAGTAGCACAATTATTAGCCATTCGTGAAAATTCTGAATAGTGAATCATACACATTTTTATTTAACGAATTGTATCGTTGCAGCTTGAGTCTGCTTTGTAGATGAGTGGCGTTGAGCCGCTATGTGACTACTCCACCGACGACGTGTGTGTAGCGCGACACTAATTTTGTTATTCGCCTGTATGTGTAGTCTAATGGTATATATAGACTACAAATGTTGAATTTTAGTGACTCCGCCACCACACGACGCGAGCTAGTACTGTTTGGCGACGGGCGCGCGCTCAAAGTCCAAGCTTCTTGGTGAACTGTTTCTTGTAAAGTGTGCATGTTGCCAGTCTATTTTTCTCGGTTGCGCCACGACTTAAGCTGTACTGGATCTGTATTATTTTGTGTTGGCAAAAATCAAGCATGACACTAATTTGGTTATCCAACTGTTCAAAGATACTTGTATAGAGACTACAATTTTAGTGGCGTTTGCAGTTATATTACGAACATACAAAATGTTGTATAATTCATCCACCTAGTATTTCATTGTCTTTCGACAGTTTGTAGAGAATTAAATTTCACTGTCGAACCCGCATATAATAGTGTGGCTTGGACGATGTTGATGAAGCAAAGGCGATGAGTTTGGTCACACGATGCGACTCGAGTGATAGCACTCAAGTCACACGATGCGACTCGAGTGGGTCAATACTGACTCAGCGTCGAAAGACTGTGCATCTAAGTCGGAAGACGTTCAATTGATGTTGAGTCGAATAGTACGTCGCGAAGATTCAATAGTACAGTGTGTCGAACTCGGTTTACCTGACGCATCTCGTATGCTGTCGCGTACAGTGTAGCAAATCGCACGCATCATAGAGCAGGTCCATGTGTCCCATATGACGAGTACTTGAGTGCTGACTTGCCTGCCACTGTCGTATATGGCTGCTTGTAAACAGTAAAAGGACGATTTGAACAGCGCGACAGTACGCCTGCCAGGCAACTCCTTTGATGAAGGAGCTTGGATGCTCTCGAGCGTGAGCGCAAGTCCCAGCGATCAGGCAGCACTCATCGTCATGCATGGACGAACAGCCATGAACCGGCACACAGACACACTAACGCCGAGCGTCTCGATCGCACACAGCACGTTTGGTACATCCACAGACACAGACACGCAGCGCTCCGTTTCTTGCTAGTCTACCGCGCGAGCGCGTGCTTGCCGCTGAGCATATCGTTCAGCAGCAAATTCTCGATCGCTTTGTACATCGCCTCGATGTTCTGATGGTACGACCCAATGAAGACGTCCGTGAGCATGCCGACTTGTGGGTGCCGGTCGACTGCACACGGCGACTCGCTACCAATGCTACTCAAATCCTGGATGATCGACGGCGTCGAGCGCATGTACACTTTGATGATCGACGCCTCGGGTGCGCTCGAGCCCTCGAACGGCTCGATCACAGCGGTCGCCGACTGCTTGATCTGGATGATCGCAGCGCCGGGTGTGCTCGTGCCGCCAGTGATCGCCATCGACTCGACTGCGTACACGACGCGCGCGTGCTCGCTGAAGCGCCGCCAGATCGTCCAGACCGTCAGCTCGACCTCTGAGCCACGACCCGCGATCTTGACCGTCACTTTTGCGCGCAAGACGTTCTCGTCGTTGTCGATGACCTGTTCGTATCAAATGATAGAGAGAGGTAGCGTACATCATATATCAACCAAGAGAGAAAACGTTGGTACGACGCGAGTACATGGGTGTGTCCAAACAACAGCACAGCAAAAGAGAGCAGGGAGAGCGGGTTGCACTTACACAGTAGAGCACACGCACCGTGGCCGAGGTGTTGTGCATCGTGATGATCTCGTTCTTAAGACAGCGCCAGACCGCGTCGTCTGCGGCGCGAAAGTCAAATGGCATGAGCTTGCACTCTTTCATCTCGAGGAACATCTCGCCGTGCGTGTTGCTGCTCTCGCTCCCGCTCGTTTCGCTCGTGTAGCTTCCCCCGGGTGTGTGGTCGCCACTATTATTGGTACCACCACCCGACTCGTCGTACTTCATGTTCACTTCCCGCAACTCGCCGACCAAGTGCTGGAACCCGATCTGCGCAAACAGCGCGTCAATGTGTGGGTACCGATCGAGGATCTTTTGCGCGAGGAACGCGTAGATCTTGGACTCCTCGGGCTTGAGGTCCGTTGCAAACTTGGGTCGCTGGTTCATGAGTCCTTCCCAGACCTGTGCAGTATCGACAATCGTTAGTAGACCATGGATATCAACATGCAGAGGGATATTGTGATCGTTGCAGCGTTTCTATACAACCGCAATACAATATCGAACACGAAAGACACCACACAATCACAATATCCCACTAGCGAGACCAATAGCGTACCTGCCGCTTCCGCAAGAGCTGCTGGAGCCGCTTTGCAAGCCGGATCTGCGCTTCGACCATGCTCCGCAGCTTGCGGTTCTCGACTTCAGCACGCACTTTCTCGTCGAGCTGGCGGTTCGCCACCTGTTCCCAGAGCGACCCGGGCGACGTGCACGCAATGAGCGTATTGGGTCCGTCGCCGCCGCCCGTGATGCGCACAGTCGTTGTCGAGCTAAACTGCCGCCGACTCGCAGCTTTGAGCTCGCGCAAGTCGTTCTCGAGCGTGCAGACTTTCGTGCGCAAGTACACGAGCTCTTCGCGCTGGTTCGCCCACGTGCGCTTCTTGCCGTGCTCGTCGTCGCTCAGGACGACTGCGAGGTCGCGCACAGCATTCTGCGTCGCCTGCCGCTGCCGCTTCTCGACTGTCCGCGGTCGCTTGGCCGCTGCTCCACCGCTACTGTTGCGACTGCTGTTGTTGCTAGATGTTGAAACGATGTGCATCGACGATGGCAGCGGGTGCTGCAGCACGGCAGTTGCAGCGTCGGCGCTCTGCTGCTGCTGCTGCAAGAGCTGCAAGAGCGAGTCGCTGCTCGCGTCGCTGCTGCTCGACACGTCGCCAGCGTCGCCGTCGCTGAACGACTCGTCGAGCCACTCGCCGAGCATCTTGAGGTCCATGCTCTCGAGCTCCGGGACGATCGGCGGGATGCTATCGAACGGCGACTGGGACATCGCGCTGCCTGCTGTGTGGTCGAGATACGCGTGGCTCGGTGTCGGCTCGGGCAAGAGCGTGTACTGCTGCTGCTGCTGTGCGTCGTTGTTGTCGTCGTCGTCGCCCGCTATTAACCGCGACAGCGCTGCTTCTGCTGCTGCTGTTGCCGCGGATGCAGATGTCTCTGCGTCCGCTTCTCCTGAGCGATGCATCGCGAGAGCCTCGATGTCCGTCGGTCGCGTCCTCCGTCGTCGTCGCGCACGCGCGGCTCGTGTTTCTCGCTGCTAATAGCGCGATTCGGCTCGACTCGACTGGGGCGATGGCGTTGGTCGCGCTTTCGAGAGTTCGAGTGTCGCATCGCGGCGCACCATCATCATAAATGACCCCTTGATCGTGAATATTAGGAAATCTGGATCTTGATTACAGCACATGCGTGTGTTTGCAATACATTACAAGCTGCAAAAATGGACTTGCATTTCGCATCGCGTCATCGCAAGAAAATCCAAACACTGCGACTGTGAAATCGAAGCGTCTGCGAGAGAGTTGCGTGCCGGCCAAACACACACACGCACACAGCGATCGTTGAGCATAGCAGCTACGTTGTGAAGCAAGTGGTGGCAATGGCAATGGCAATCGCTGAGGCGCAAGTTGCTACAACACCAACAAGGAGATGTGCATGCACGCTGCTTGAGTTCGGTGCACGACGGCTTCACCTCTCTTTGGTCGCTGCTGCTGAAGCAGTCTCCTCTGCACACACACAAACAACTGCACTTGTTGTGCTCGTTTTTGTAAGCGGCAACAACAACAAAGAGAGCTGTCGCAATGGTACACTTTGCTTGCTCTAATGGACAGCACAAGACTTGCACGAAGACTTGCACGAAGACTTGGGATCTTGCAGGACAGTTGCAATGGCAAACACAAGATCGCAAAGTGCAAACGCAAACACTACCACCTGCTGCTTCGAGTCTGAGCAATGTCGCAGATGGTCGTTGCCCGTCCAATATGGAGCCAAATGCGATTCAGACAGGTGGCAGAACGCACGTGCATCCCCGAGACGCATGTGCTGATGGCACTCCATTGTCCACGACGACGACCACTGCATTGCATCGCAACACCAGCAGCTGAAGCAAGCAATCTGCTACTGCTGCTGCAATTCCGCTTGCGCGGTGCCAATCATCATCATATCGGAGCTGCTCATACGCGCAAATGTCGAACGTGTGAACCCTGCGGGACGTTCGAATTTACGATAGCAATCGTCCAACATGTGAGTCGCAACGCGGTTTGACAGGACACGGTCGATTGGCCCGCCCTACACAACCGACGTGCATGCGCGATACCCTGCTGCTGACGACAATGACGTCGAGTGAAATGCAGACGTGCAGGCTCGTGGTCACAGGCACGTGGCAGTCAACGCGCTGGAGCGATGCAGGCGTGCTCCTGAGCGTCCACGAAGCGTCCAAACTGGACGCACACGAGTTCGCCGATCTCGCTTTGCTTCTGCTCCTGTTGCTACTTCTCCAGTTTGTCGTGAGACTGCGATTGCTGTATCAAACTAGTCATTGCTGCGGGCTGCAGAGCCAAGTGCACACTGATCGAATGCCATTCACTGCATCTTCGTCTTGCACTTGTCAGTGAGCACTCGCACACTACCACACCCTATCACTCCCATGACTGCTACGCTGCAGTGACTGTCGTCGTCATGAAGTCGTCGAGCAATGCGTTCTCGATGAGCTGCCGCGCAGTCTGCGCGTTCGCGTCGTACGCTGCGATCATGAGCTCTGTGAACTGGCCGTGGCGTAGCGACTTCGAGTCAGTGCTCGCGTCGCTATCGCTGCTGCTATCGGTATCCGGCATTGCCGGCATCACGTCCACGCACGACTGGAGCAGCGCGCCGCGCTCAAGCGCCGTGACGCTGCCAACTCCGCGCGATGTGAGCTCGATCGCTGGGACGCCACGCACTGCGTTCGCACTGAACGTCTCCCACACAAAAACGACGCGTGTGGGCTGCACGACGCGCCGACAGGCAAAGTACACGGTCCGCGCGCATCGGTCGTCGCGGAGCGTCACACACTGCGTTGCAAGCACAAAGTCGTCTGTCTGCTCGACGATGTGGCTCTAGTGGGACCAGATGATACCAGCGACAACGACAGCCACATGTCAGTACACTAATATAGGATGCAACTACATTAGTACACTCGCAGTGCTACACGCACCATGAGTGTTGTGTCGTTCATAACGAGCTCAGGGGTCTGGAGGAACTGCCAGACGATGCGCGAGACGGCGTGCATCGCGAACGGTGCGACCACGGCGTGTACAAACTCGATGCAGAGCGCGTCGTCACTCGCGCCGACTGCCAAGCGCGTCTCGCGTCGTGGTACTGCGCTGTGTGTGAGTCCGTGCGCAGCAAAGACGGCGTCGACCGTGTTGAGACGCGCGTCGACGCTCTGTGTGATTGTGTCAAAGATCGCTGCGTCCTCGACCGATAACGTTGCGAAGCGCTGCTTCGTCGGCGCGTGCAGTCCGTCCCAGACCTGATTGCCGATCACATCGGATCACGATGCATGCGACTGTTAGCGACAGTGTTGGTACGACTGCGCTCACAGAGCGATCGTGTACATACACACACGTACCCGACGCTTGCAGAGCATGCGTTCAAGCGCCTTGGCAAACTTGAGCTGTCCCTGCAGTCGCTGCCGCAGCATGGCGTTCTCCGTCTCGGCCTTGCACTTGGCGTCGCGCTGGCGCTTGGCAAGTGCTGCCCAGCGCACGCGCTCCGCCGCGTTGTCGACCAAGTTGCTGTCGCGGTCTCCAATAAACGTATCGGTCGTACGGCTGGTTTGCTGCGCTGTGAGCTGCGTCAGCTCGGTGTCGAGTGCACACACGCGGTTGCGCAGGTAGATGAGCTCGTTCTTGAGACGCTGCGTACTCGAGATCTTCTTTGGCTTTGTCTTTGTCTTCGTCGTTGCTGTCGGTTGGCGCTTCGTAGCTATTGGCGCTGCTGTGACTGCGAGTCCGACCGAAACATCTCTGCTGCTGCTATGTGTCGACGTGAAGGGCATCACTCCAGACTCGAGTAGCGTATCAGTGTGTGCAGCAGTTGCTGTCGTGTCAAAGGTTGCGTCAGCGACCGTCGGATCAAAGAGCAGCTGCATCGCTTCGAGTTCAGCTGCATCGAGCATGTCACCAAGCGGTGCGTCCGAGCCAAGGAGCGCACGGAACGATCGGAACGGCGCGTCAGCATGGACTTCATCGTCGCGCAGTACGTCGACGTCTGGTTCGCTCTGCGCTGCTGATTCCGGGTGTTCTGTAGTCAGCTCTGCAAACACGTCGAGCGCGTCAAAGAGTGCGAGTGCGTCAACGGCGTCAATGCTACCAGCTGCAGTTGCGGCTGTAGGGTTCAGCTGCATGTGCACTGGCAGCCACTCGTGCTCGTTGTCGCTCTTTGCCGTCATCTTCCGTTGTGCGCCATTGGCGCATGTTTAGGCATGCCGTCCACGAGCACTCGAGCGCTGGACCAGCCGATTACGCTCTCGTGACGCTTGGGGCAGTAAGCCGTCACCGCCAACACATGATACAGCTAGGTACATGTGAGCATACACAACAGGCAGTGCCACGCCAAGTCAGACGCAATGAGAGAATCCACTTGATCGAGTTGCAGCGCCAGCTGAGAAGAGCCGCTGCACGCGCGTGAGGATTTGCGATTTGCATCATCAAACTGATGCGCGTGCCGCAATCGCGCAGTGTGACGGTGCTGCCATAATCGCACACAGTGTGTGCGAGTGATGGCGACGTACAGACTCGAACTGGTGTCACTGTTGTCGAAGCGGTAGAGATTGCGAGTGAGCGAACGCGTTGTTGTCGTAGGCGGTGGTAACAGACAATCACGATTTATGATTAAATGAAATAATCAAGACTACTCAGCATGCGTTCGCGTTCTGATTTCGATCCAAGCGAAGACGCTTGTGGAGACTGCGCTCAAGTGACTGCGCGGAACGCACTGCTGCTGCGAGGCTGCGTCGCAGCTCAGCGTTCTCTTGCTGTACGCGCTGCTTTGCTTCGCACTGGCGCTTCGCGAGACCCTCCCAGAGCGACTGGTGTGGTCGGTCCTGCTGCAGCGAGTGCCAGCGACGGATCGTTTCGATTGTGCTGTCGCTCGAGCAGGTCATTGAGCCGTTGCAGGCTTTCATACGTGCGAGTTCCTGCCCAAGCTGCTCGGCCTCTGTACGCAGACGCGAGATCTCCTCTCGCTGGCGCTGGCTCGAGCTTCTAGCGCGCTTCTTGCTGTCTGGACTGACATTGCTACTCGGAGTAGCTGTGCTGCTTGGACTTTGTATGGATGTCCTGGACGCCTTCAGTTCATGTAGTTCCAGCGCTGCAGAGGAATCGAGTGCGTCGCTCGCCGTCGGTGTCGCAGTTAGGAGCGCTCGGACGTCAATGTCTTCCCACGCAAAGGCTAGCGAACCAGACAGGAGCGTCGCATCGAGCGTGAGGTCGAGGTCGTCAAGGTCGACGAGGAGATCGAGTGTAGATGCGTCATGCACTGCTTCGAACAGCGGTGCGAGTGTCGTGTCGGAGTCGAACGATGTTGTCGACTGTGAGTGAGCTGCAGCAGTGTCTGCAATCGACGTGCCAAAGTCGAGCATGTCCGGCTCGAGAATGAACGCGAGCATAAGCTCGTCGATCGAGTCGTCGCCGAGAGGCTTTGAAGCAAAGGCATCGTACGAGTTGGACGCGAGCATCGGCAGCAGAGTTCGCTGGAAGAGCGAGTGGGAGTGAATGAGCTCTTTGTGGTAGGGAGTTCAACTGCGAATGAGCTCGCGTGCGAGATGGCTGCGTGAGGTGTGTGCAAGCGTACTCGCATCAACATACAGATGACACACACGATCCGATCCTCTTGGTCGTCTGCTGCCGCATGGACGCGGCCCGCACCGCAGAGAATCCATCCGATGCATCATCACGAAGTGCACGCGTGATGATGCCGCCGATTCCGGCGCAAACCGATCCGCGCGCTGACTAACTCTCGCAGCGACTCTGCCTTGGACATCATCGCGCGATCGTAAATGCACATCAGTGTGTGACACAGCTTGCCGTGTTCGCTCGCGCAAGTGTCGGACACAGCAGCGCATTGTTGTGGGTCTCATCATTCGAGAACGAATTGACTTGACGACAAGAATCCACAGCGAGCTCAGAGCTTCGACGTCGGACACACGTGTATGACGTGCATGTGTGTGTATGTGTGAGGTGGCGGACTTTTCGTACTCATTTACACTGAATCGCTAGACACATCGAGTCAGGACAGGATGCAACCATTTACTACATTTCGACCACTATGTCATCAGCTAATGGCGCGGGTGGAGCGCCAGTTTGTATACTCGCAAACACTACTACCAACTCGCATAGCTTGAATTACAGACATACACACTCACATGCTATGTACACTTGCGCGTTCATGTCGAGTCCTTTGATTCTGCTTGTAGCGAGACCTGGTAGACGTCGATGAAACAGCAACGACAGTCGTCAGAGATCAGCAGCAGCAGATACAGTTGCCAACACTGTTCTAGTAGTGACATATTGCTGATGCTATTCGTACCAGTCGTTTTCGCAGCACGCGCTCCAATGACTTGGCCAAACTCCGCTGCTCCTTGAGCTGTCTGCGCAGCACGGCGTTCTCCCTCTCTGCGCGGTGTCGGTCCTGCATCTGACGTGTCGCGAGTCCCTGCCACAGCGACGCCGGTCGCGTCAGTTCTGTTGCCGAGTCTGACGCGTTGTCATATTGCTTCAGCGTTCGAAGTCGAGTCTCGAGCGCTGCAACAGTCGCACGCAGTGCTGCGATCTCCTCCTTCTGCCGCTGGAACGACGACTTCTTTAGACTCGAGCGACCGCTCGACGCGTTTGTTTGCGCCACGTACGTCTCACGAGCGCTGAGCGGCGATAGCGACTCGAGCACACACTCAGTCGGCGCTGCGAGCGCAGCTGCGCTTGTGAACTCCGCGGCGTCAACATCGGCGTTCGAAGCAGCGGTGCTGTCGTCAACGTCGTCCACCTGACCGAGAAGCGCATCAAGCTCAGGGTCGAGCACGACACTGCCATCATCATCGAATGGCCTGCTGTCGAGCAGCGCTAGTAGTTCGGTGACGTCGCTCGTACTGATGCCTTCGAGCAGATCGCCAACGTCGCTTGCGCTAACGTCGTCGAGCAGGTCATTGCTACTGGTCGACATTGTCGAGAGTAGGTGCCAGCTCCAGTCGTCCATTTTATCAATGACAGCATTGTCACTTCGACCTGGACATCGTGTCCTGCGATTGACTCGGCTACAGCGGGAGGATACGAGCAGTAGGCAGTTTGCGACGAGCATGGAGAGCTGAGTTACACGCATGCGCGCATCGAGAGAGAGACAGTAGGTCACACGCGCTTAGTCGATCCGATAGACACAAAGTCGCCATCTGTAGCCGCTCTGTAGCTGCTCAGTCTGAAAATCCAGTCGCGCGTAGCTGTCAATGATTGTAGGTCCCACGTCAAAGCGCAATGTGATTGATGATGTCAAGCGCCAAAGCGTGAACATGCTGCGAGTCGCCAACACTCTGACACGCGAGTGCATGTTCAAGAACCGGTACGTCCCAGAACAGCGCTGCTGAAGTCGAGCAGCAGTAGGATGGATTCAAATCTGCTCATCCTGGATTTTTCGAGGCTGACGTGACTCGTTCGTACACACACAGAGAGATACACGCAAAGTGGCCACAATCAACGCAGTGCGTACTCGTGCGCACACGCGACGTACATGCAGCGCTGATAAAGATCAAGACCACCATCAGCAAGAGCAGACAAGCGATAGCTACAGCGACTGGATTGTTGCTCATACAGGCGCTGGCTCGCTATGTCCAGGCCGATGGCGCTACTCAAGGTCGTACGTCCTACCACCTCGGCTCAGCTCTTCGAGGTCCTCAGCCATCAGTCCTACGACCTCAAATCTGAAGCCCTGAGATACACAGCATCGAGTGGCCGGTCAGTGCGTCGTCACGCACCAGCAGTGCTAGCACTACTACTGCGCGCCATGTCGTCGAGCAGCGTGCTCTCGATATAACATCGGATCGTCGCTGCGTGGCGCCGGAACGCGCGGATGATCTGCGACGACAACTGCACCATGTCGAGCGGTGGCGACAAGCAGCCATCGCTATCACGACCACTACCAACAACACGGTTCGAGACCATGGATGGCGTGAGGCGGATGTACGACTGGAGTACGCTCGCAGTTGTCGTGGACCGACTCGACGTCGCCATCGGTGCGATCGAGCCCCAGCCTTCCTGCATGACCTGGAGTCCTGGGAGCGCGTCCGTGTCGTCAGTAGCAATACCGAGCGCGGCGATTGCACAGGCGTCGTCCGTGCTGCGCGACTCGCGGCTCTCAGTGAGCGCTTCCCAGAGAAAGCGGACCGAGTCGGCCTTGGCGATGCGCTTCGAGATCGTGTACTCGGTCGTGTCCTGCTCGCGCTCGGTCAGGTAGTTCGATCGACCCGACTGCTTCGACACGACTGTGTCGTCCGTGTACGAGATGATTTCAGTCTGTGTCAGCAGCCAAACATATCCGCGTCAGCGTCATTATGTCTCCATCGCTTTAACAATTTCATACTCAGTGCCAGTCAAGTGACATGTCACTGTCAGTAGCCAACGACATTACATCATCGCACCTGTGCGACGGCGCGGCTCGCGAACTGGAGCGTGCGCGCAAACACGCCTGTCCAGAGCACATGTGCGCCAGCGTGGAAGTCGAACGGCAGGACGTACTGGTCGACAAAGTCGATGCACACGCACTCGCGGTCGTCGAGCAGCACGGTCGCTTCGGCCGTCTCGGCGTACAGCAGCGCGCTCGAGAGCTGGAGTGACGTGACGCATCGCGCTGCGACATATGCATCGAGGTCGGCGCTGCGCGCTGTCGTGTTGCGCAGCAAACGTTCGTAGATCGCGCGTTCAGTCGCGCTCAGCGCCGCAGCAGACGTGTAAACGACTGCACCGCTCACTATTGCAGCAGCAGCAGCAGCAGCAGCGTCGGCGTCAGGCACGCAGGCGTCAGGGACACAGACATCAATGTCGTGCACAGCATCGTGCTGCTTTGCGAGCGTCTGCTGCAGCGACGCAGCGAGTGCAGCGTGGGCCGCGACGCTCGCGCGCAGCTTGTTGTTCTCGAGATGCGCGCGCGTCGCAGCCTGGATCGCGCGCTTGGCGGCTGTGCGATGTGTCTGGACTCGAACGTCGCTGTTCGTCGCAGTACACGTCGCCAACTCGAGGAGCTCTTGGCGGCGCTGCAGCACGCTCAGCTCACGCTCGAGCTCTTCTGCGACCTGCCGCAAGCGCAGCACCTCATGGCGCCGACGCTTCTTCATGCGCGGCGGCGCATGCTGCACGCTACTCGTCCTCTCATCGTCTGCGTGCTGGACGTCGCTGTTGTCGTGCTGGCTGCTGCTGTCGGAGCTCGTGCGCTCGCGCTTCACGGCGGCAGCGCTGTTGCTATCGAGCGCCATCTGCAGTGGTAGTTGTTCGCCGTTTGCGTCTCGCTCAAGTGCGCTCGGTGCCATCGAGCGCTCGGTCGTCGTTATCTCGCCCTTTAGCGTCGAGCGCTTTGCTTCGCTTCGCCTCGCGTGTCGCTGCAAGAGCTGCGATTATGGCAGCGAGACAGCAAAGATGATGCGCATCAAAAATGGCGAACTGCAAGGTGGGCACCAGAATGTCCATTTTGCAAGCCAAATGCTGCTATAAAATGCCACTAAAATAGCATTAATTGCTGTTAATGCCAACAACTCGCTCTCTCTACCATGTCGATTTGACGGAGCTGCTCGTGGTTCCGCTGCTTATGGCGAACAGCTCGACGCATCGCGCGCGTGCTCAAAGAACTCGTCCATGAGGTCGTTCTCGATCGCCTGGCGAACGGCCGCGACGCTCTTGCGGTACGACGAGAGCATCACTTCCGTGAACACGCCCGCAACGCCTTCGCGGTCGCTCTCGGCCGCACTCGCCTCGTTGTCGTCGTCATTGCGAGCGCTAAGGACAACGACTGACGGCGTCACGCGGTTGTGCGTGAGCACGCGCGCTGCCGCTGCGCCATCGGGTGTGCGCACAGCTGCAAACTTGCAGCAGCCCTGCTGCGCAATGTGGATGCGCAGGCTGCCCGTGTTGTCGGCAACTGCCTCCCAGACCATGAGCACGTGGTCAGCGCGACGGAAGCGGCGGTACTGCGACCGCAGCGTCACCTGCCGCGGCCTGCCGGCGACGATCCACTGCAGCGTCTGCTTGGTCGTCAGTGCGCACTCGGTCTGGTGCATTGCGATCGTCTAGCAGCAACACAACGCAAGTCACGTGTCAGTGCCTAGACCTGACAGTCCTACCGTTCGCAGTGGACCACACATACTATCGCTAACAACAACGACGCACATCGACAGCTACGGCCTGGAGCGTCGCATCGATCGCGCCCATGTGCTTCCACGTCACGCGCGCGACAGCGTCAAACGCAAATGGGACCTCGACGACCTCGACAAAGTCAATGTGCTGTGTGTTGCCACTGCTGTTGACCATGGCATTTGCTTCGAGCTTCGACTCGCGCGTGTGGCCAAAGCAGCCGCTCGCGCTGAACAGCGCGTCGGCCTCTGTGACACGCGCTTCGACGCGCTCCGCGAGCTGCGCAAAGATCGCAGCGTCTGGGTCGTCGGCGTCGCTCGGCGTGCGCTCGTCGTGCCAGATCTGGAGCCATAGATAGTTAGAGCGAGCGCCAGCCAGGCAGACAGGCAGTCGAGCGACCACAGACAACACAGCACAACGACCGACCTGGCGCGCCACGAGCACGCGCTCGAGTGCCTTGGCGATCGCGAGCTGCTCTTCGATTGCGTGCTTGAGCCGCGCGTTCTCGGCCTGCGCGCGGCGTGTCTCCTGGCTCTGACGCTGCGCCATGCGCTCCCACATTGTTGCTGCGCTGTCGCGCGTCGTGAGCTGCGCTTTCGAGTCGTCTCGGCTGCTAGTTTGGAGATCCAGCAAGTCGCGTTCGAGCTCTGCGGCCCGCGCGCGCAAGTACACGAGCTCCTCTTTCTGTCGCTGTGTCGACGACTTCTTGGTCTTCTTCGTCGCTGGCGGCGCGACCGCGTCAGCACGCACTGGCGAACTGTCCGACGCGACAGTCTGTGGCGACGCGCTCTGATGGTCTACATCGCTATTCGCTGGTTCGAACGTTAGCAGTGCTGTGAACGAGTTGGCGGCACAAGGGGATACCGGATCGAGCCCGAGATCCACGCTGGGAGCAGCTACAGCCACACTACTCGAGCTTGCAACGACCTGCGTGTTCGGTGACACGTGGTCGAGCGCGAGCAGCTCACCGAGCTCGTCGATGAGCTCGCGCGTCGCTGCTGCCTCTGCAGGTGACATGGCGATCGCTCGCGCTGTGCTGTCGCCAGTTGCATCGTCATCGTCGTCACTGCTTTCGCGTCGTCGTCGTCGCCGCTGACTGCTGCTGCTTACGCCGTTGATCATTATCTCGCGGTGCTGTCGATGGTAATCATAGTCGGTCGAGCGAACGGATCGTATCGATCGTCTCCTACTAAGTACGAAAATGCGTATCAATTACCACGACAACGTCAGCTAAACGTCCGAGTACAACAACGTACATCAGACCACCTCACTGGTGGTACATACTCGCGAAGCGTGTGCAGGTGTCTCTCGTGCTGCGTCGTTCTCTCACTGATGCTTTGAAATGTCCTGTTCGATGCTCAGCACGTCGTCCGCGAACGGATGAACTGACAATCGAGCGAGACGACTGATAGCTCGCGAATACCATCATCCGAGAACGGTCGCAATCGAACGAGCACACACGCAACAAACGTCAATACATACATCTTCATTCAATTCTGTGTCGGCAGCTCTCAAACCCTGTGGTTCCTCGCTCTCGCTCTCTCACACTCCATGTAGTACCACGTCGCTCCTTTCAACTTCTACTCGCTCTGTGCCTACACGACTGCGTATACTGCACACACCATCTCATGGTGACTCGGCAGGGATGCTCGCGTCCGAAAGCCGGCGCTTCATGAGGCCGCGCCAGCCGCGGCGGCGCTTGTACGTCTCCTGGTACGCGACGTACCGCTCAATCACAAACGACTGCGCGGCTTTGATCAGGAGCGCAATGACCGGCAAGAGCGGCAACGGACCAGCAAACCACGGCGCAACAAGGCGGCGCGACTGCACGTAGCACGCACAGAGCGCGATTGCGACGCTGCCCATCGACAGCGCGTTCCAGACCGAGTACCGGCGCGAGAACGTCGACGAGTTGAGCGCGAGCGCAACGATCCCGACGATCGGCGCGGTCACGAGCGTGAGCGGCGGCAAGAGCAAGACAGGCACCATGACCGACGCGCTGCAGTCGTGGTCGACTTCGCCGTCGGTCACACACTTGAGGTTCACGACGAGCGCAAACGTGGTCGCGAGGTCGAGCATGAGGAGTGTTAGCAGCGCCGTGTTGAGCATCCACGCGTGGTTGAGCCAGCTGCTCCGCCGGACGTTCTTTGGCAGCACGTGCAGGCGCACAAACGACTCGATGCGCTGGCGCCGCGACCGGTCCAAGAGACGGTCCTCGAGCTCGTCGGCGCTAATGAGCACGCCCGGCACTGGCAGCGACGCGTCGACGGGACCGAGCCAGCCTTCGTAAAACGTCCGGCGGCGACGCCGTATCGCTGCATTGTTGTTGGTATTGTTGTTGTTGTTGTTGTTGCGTTGCGGATTGCCGCTCGTGAGTGTGTGGAGCTCGTCGTTCGTGCGGCGCGCATTGGTCGGACCTGCGTCACCGGACCCGGACGTCGACGACCGAATGCGCAGCGCTTCTTCGCGGATGCTGGAGACGGGGCCTTTGCTGTTGTTATTGCCGTTGCCTGGTGTCGTGCTCATGGAGCCGCGTCGCGTCACGCCACCACGACCACCTGCACCTGCTGCGGACCGCATCGGTGCGTCGTAGTACAGTGCATCGGTAGACCCAGCAGCGCTCGTAGTCGCAGCGCCGTTTGGTGGCTCAAACGCGTCGAGGCCGCGCATGTACGACGAGCTGCCGCTGTAGCCGCCGTAGTTCGCTGGCTCTTTCGTTGCTTTGTTGTTGTTGTATCGACTACCAGCCGTTGTCGGCAGCCGGTGTCGGTGCGGCATCTGAACCTGAGTCTGAGTCGATCTATCACCCACATCATTGCCATTTGTCAGCAACAACCCGAGCTTGAACTCGTCGCCGGCCTCGGCGTCGTCCTGGACGTAGAAGCGACCGAGAAAGATCCGAAGACCGCCGAGTAACCCCGTGCCACCAGCTGGCACGGCCATCTTGCGCTCGAGAAACTTGGCGACTGGCAGCAGCGTCTCAACGAGACACGCATCGTCGCGCGACACGACGCGCAGCAATGCGTTCAGCTCGGCGACAAACATGATCCACGGCTCGTCGATGAACGCCGTGAGCTCCGGACACTGCGGCACGGACCGCACGAGCAAGTCGCTCGGGTCGAGGTACAGCGGCGAGTAGTACGACCCGCAGCCAGCAAACAGCAGCACGAGCGGCAGCGACGGTCGGCCAACTGGCGTCAATGGCACACAGACGCTCGCGGCGCTCTCCTTGTTCACGAGCTCGAGGTACACGAGCGAGTAGTCGGGCGCGTACCCGACTTTGATCGCATCCTGCAAGGCCTTGGCGCGCGGGCCGTTCATGCACGCGTGGTTGTACGTCCCGACAATGCGCTTCAACGCGTTCACGCGCAAGTGGCGCCGATACACGAGCACTTCGGATGCAAACGGATAGCAGAGCAGTGCGACAATACGATAGACAATGTCGCCCCAGCTCGCGCCAACCCGCGCGCGCCACGCAACGGCTGCGTTGATGCGAGTCGCAAATGCCGCAAACTCGGTGTCGTCGAGCACGGGCCGCAGCGCTGCTGGCACTGTTGTCCGCAGCCGCAGCGGCGCCAAGCGGTCGTTCGTGCCGCTAAAGTAGAGCCGCGCCATGTGTTCGGGCAGGTCTTCGGTCCCGAGTTTTTCGTACTTGACGCGCGGCCAGTAGAAGCAGCGGCAGAGCAGCGTCGCCCAGCGCCGGCGCGGCGACATTGTGTTCATACTGTTGGTCGTCGTCGACAGCAGGTGCTGTCGCTCGCCCTTCGCGCCGTTGTGCGTGTACGCACGCGCGTACGACGGCTCTTTGCGGTTGCGACACGCATAGCCCAGCAGAATCGACACGACTGCAATGCCAAGTAGCACGAGCACAAACCCGAGCTCGCCGCCACACGCGTCCAACAGCTGCGCGAGCGGCGAGATGCACCGGTCGCCCGAGTACCCGGGGTCGCACGTCCAGTCGCAATCCGGCGTGATCGCGCCAACACCCGAATAGTGAGCGTTTGCCGGTGCATTGACACACACTTTGCACTCGTCGCTGTTGCTCGCAGATTTGTACCGCCCCGGGCGGCACAAGCGACAGAACAGACCGCCCGAGCCAGGCGCGCACGGAAAGCCAAAGAACGTGCCGCTTGCACCAGCTGCAACGGCTGCTGCTGCTGCGGCGGCGGCGGCCTTGTCGTTGACCGCAACGACGTCGCCTGCGAGTTGCAAAGTTGAGACGCCGCCGGCGACCGTGTAGTTGCCGACAAAGCCGCGCGTGCACGCGTCAAAGTCGCTGTGGCCAGTGCAGCCCGTGAGCTGAAGGCGCCCGCCGCCGCCACCACCGCCGCACAGTCGTGGCACAACGTGCGACGTTGTCATGGGCGCAGCGGTCTGCGCAACTGGCTCACTTGCATTTGTAACAAATGTTGCAGCAACAAATGACGACGACGACGACTCGGACGATTCGGAAGCTGTTGCAACAAATGGCGCACCGCCGTTGGTCGTGTCGCTCACCATCGTGACAATCGCGCCAGCGCACGCCGAATCGCCGCCGACCGCGCTGATGCGGCCGCGGCCGCGCAAAAAGTCGGCGACGAGCAAGCCGAGGAAGCCGCCCGAGCCACCACCCGCGCCGTGCACGCCGTTCGCGCCGTTGCAGTGGATCTCGCCATCGAGCACGAGACCGCGCGCACCGAGCATGACGACACCGCCGCCGGCGCCGCCGTCGACGCACCCGCCGCCCGAGCCGAGGTGCCCGACGCCAGCGCGCGTGCCATATGCGAGACCACCGGGTGCGTAGTCGCCAACGTCACTCACTGCGCTCGAGTCGGCGCCACGGCCGCCGTAGCCGCCGCCGCCACCGACCGACGCGACGCAGCTGCCAGCGCCCGCCCCGTCGTCGGCACGCGCACCGAGCGCATTCGCACTGATGCGGGACGCGGCTGTTAGTGCGACCGTCTCGCCTGCACACACGAGCGCAGCAGCTGCACGCACGACACCTGCGGAGCCGTCAACTGCACCGATCGCGATTGACCGCCGCGCAAGCAATGCGAGTGTAAAGTTTGCAACGTTCGATGCGGTCGGCGCGTACAGCGTCACAGCAGCAGCTGCGCGCTGCTCGTTGCACGGCCGGAACGTCGCGCTCGCATCGGCGCGGCGCGTCGCGGCGAGCGTGCCGGTCACATTGATCGACCCACCTGCTGCGACGCCGACGCCACCGACGGCGATCACGCCGCCCAACAGCGTCGAATCGCCGCTCTCGAGCGCGAGGAACTGCGTCGCGCGGTCGATGGCGAGCAGTGCTGCACGCACGCGCGTGCTCGTGACGTTCGCGTCGAGCACGAGTGTCTCGCGCGTAGCAACGTGGACGCTCGCAGCAAACTGGAGCGCAGCTGTCGCGTCCATTGTGATCGACCGCGCAGCGAGCGTGAGCGCTGCTGTTGCGAGCAATACGCGCGAGCCGCCTGTGACAAGCACGTCCTTCGCTGTGACCACGACAGTCGGCGTTGTCAGCAGCGACTGGAGCAGCACCGAGCGGTTCGCAACTTGCAGGTCGCCGTGTGGCAGCTGCAGCAAGTGCGTCGCGATCGCTGCGCCGTCCGTTGCAACAAACGCGTCGAGCGCTGCTGCGTCGTCATCGTCGTCGTGCTTCGTGGTGGCTGGCACAATGACGCTCGTGACTGCACCGCCAAGCGCTGCGTCGCGTGTCGTCACGCCATTGCGCACAACGAGCCGCGTGTCGTGACTCCCGTCGGCGGCTTGCACGACGCAGACAAACGTCCCAGCAGCAGCTGCTAGCGCTTGCTGCTGCGTCGGTGTCAGCGCCGCTTCGACCGACTTGCGGCTCTTGCCGGCCGGCAGCGCACCGCCCATTGCGTCGACTGCACTGTCGTCGAGCTGGCTCGACGTGTACGCAATGTGGATGCGGCCGCCACCGCCAGCCGGTGCACACGCTGCGACGCCGTCGGCTGCAAGCGCGTCGACACGGCAGAACGCGTTGCCGCCGCGCGCTTCGATGCGGCCAGCGACCGACAGCGCTGCGGATTGGAGCAACACACTGCCACCAGCACCGCCTGCCACGCCGTCAATCGCGTCGTCGCCGTTCGCTGTGATCGCTGCGTCGGTCATGAGCACGACGTCCATTGACGCGGCGATGCGGATGCGGCCGCCACCTGCAACTGTCGTCGATGCGTTCGGTGTGCGACTTGCACTGCCGAGCAGCAGCTGCGTCGCCTGGTCGCTCGCAACAATATCGCGACTGCGATCCGCTGCTGTCGCCCAGAGCTGCGCGAGGTCCCACGACGCGCTCGCAGCGTCGAGCAGCTCAGCGCGCTGCGTCGCACTGAGGTTGCGGTCGGCTGTGAGTGTCCGTGCGTCAAAGAACAGGAGCGCGTCCTGCAACGCGTCGTTGGCAGACTCGACGCTCTGACCGCCGCTGCCGCTGCTGCTCGCGCCAATGGTGTCCGAGCCTGGGAAGAGGCCGCTGGCGTTGACGTGCGCAGCGACGCGCGCGCGGGGCTCGAGTCGCACAAACGACGCGTCGACGCTGATTGCGCTCGCGTGCAGCGTTGCGTCTTGCTGCAGTAGCAGCATCTTGCCGACGCTCAGTTCGAGTTGACACGCGTCGCCAACAACGTGCACATTGACGTTTGGTGCAAGCGCGAGGTCGCCGGCGACGTTCCAGCGGCACTTGAATGCATCGAGCGGATCGCCGACGCTTGCGTTGTCATCGTCTGCGCTACTGTCACTACTGCTGCTGCCACGACTACTGCTGGTGCTGTCGTTATGGTTGTTCGCAGTCGCATAGTGTTGCGTTGGTGACGTTGATAGAGGCGGCGTCTGCTCGCCGCAGCGAAACACGACTGACTTGGTGAACACGCAGGACGCGGACGCCGTGTCGGGCGTGCAGAACGCCATGAAATCGTCGCAGTGCGCATCAGGTGCATGCGCTGATGTCGTCATAGTTGACGAATGGGGTATGATCGTTGGTGTAGTGGTCGTTGAAGCGGTTGTCGACGACGTCGCTGCAGCTGCGTTCGGCTGCATCATTGCCGCCTCTGCTGCTGGCTCAAGCGGAGCGAGTTCTGCTGCCGCGACGCAGAGCGAGCTTGCTGCAAGCGCTACGAGCAGGCGCACACATCCGCGCATTTCGTGATGCTGCTTGAGTCAATGTCTCGTGATGAGAGCTCGCTGTGTCGGACTAATGGCTGATGCGAAGCGCTGGCGCGACGCGAGATGCGAGCGCTTCCTGCCCGCCGTCCGACAGATTTCTTTCTGGACTGTAGCAGCCCATACGATGGCTGATAATGATTCGTACTTATTCGAATGAGCGTACTTAATATACCTGCAATTGTACAGGAATGAGGAATGACTGCGAATGTCCACACCACAGACACAAATAAGCAAAAACGAATTTAGTCAAATAGTACGTTAGGTTTCGCTTGTAGACAAACAAGTACGGTTGAGTGGCAGAGGGCGACAGACAGACTTCCAATGAGACGTTCATGATCACGGACATGAGCGAGTACTGTAATTCCACGTGTGACTCGCGCATTGAGGATGATCAGCGGCACGCTCAAGCTAACTGCGAACTCAGCTCGTAGATTCGGTGTAACTGTATTCTAACTTGCACTCCGATAGATGCCCAGTATCCAAATGCGCTGTTTGCAGGTAGCTGCACTCTGGAGCGCTGCTACTCATACTGATCGACCAACGCGCGCGCGGCTCGACTACATGCGAAGAAACGATCGCTGACTGCTTGAAAAACTGTCGTAGGAACAACGCAGTTGATTAACAGCGCTCGCCTCACCGATCTAGCGAGGCATGCGTTGCTGTCAGTGCCACCAACAGAGTACTCGGTCGCGAGAAGGAATCGACGGTGTTCAGAGTGCTGATTATCAGAGTGTCTGGTGATGACTTCACTACCACAACTATAAGCTCACGAATTGTGTGATCTGCTTCGCTTCAATACTTGCCACGTGGATTTACGCATTCGTACCTAGTACGACATCTACAGTATACGAAGGATCGCCTATCAGCATCAGCATGCTCACACACTGCCACTTGGTCAAACTTGCTCCAAACAACGCGCCTCCAAACAGCACCATGCGCTCGATCAAGCTCCTAGCGCTCGCGCTCGTCGCGCTCTGCGCTGCCTCAACTGTACGTCGCACTGCTCCTTGCGTGTCTCCTATGCTCATGTACCAGCGCCTATGCATATGCGTCGACGTCTGCACTGGTGGGCGAGCTAGCGCGGTGACGGCATACACTTTCAGCCGTCACGGCCATCGAGCCCACGCGTGTCGTTTGGATGTGCTGCTGTGCATGGAGCACCACACAATAGACGAACAGTAGCACGCACTCGTTGATCACGCGTGGCAGCGCGCTCACCTGCACTACGTCGCGTGTCTGGACGAACCACACAGCAGCAGCCAGCGGAGGCGCAGGAGAGCGTGTCAAAAGTACGCGTCGCGGCCGAGAACGCGTTTGCTGGCGGCGACATGAAGACAGTACGTGCATCTCTATATTTCTATCATCCATACATGCATGTGCTCACAGCATGGCTGGTGATGAATGCGTTTGTATGCGCATCAGGCGATCTCGCTGCTCTCGAAACTCATTGAGCTCGAGCCAACGAACGAGCGCAACTTTTACAAGGTGCGTCCTCTGCGTGTGCTCGTATGGCTCCCATGCTGCTGTCGCTATAGCCGATGATTCACAGACAGTCCACGCTGGTCGGTGGTCGGTTGGTTGATTGGAACGATAGCGCTACCGCGCGTACCTGAGCGAGCGCAAGTACTCGCACGCGCTCTCGGACCTGACGTCGTCGCTCGCAGTGAATCCGAGCTACAAGCAGGTGCGTCTGTGCGTGTGTCGTCTGTCTGATTCACTCGTTACTTTACAAACTCGCGCTTACAAACTCGACTGGATGTGCACTATGTGTGAACATTGCGAATGTTGTTCGAATGATGCACCACTAGGGCATTTCGCAGCGCGGCAAGCTCCTGCTGATGCTCGGGCAGTGCGCCGAGGCCGCGCAGGACTTTGAGCGCGTCGTCCAGTGCGTCACTCGCAGCCGTTGACGGACCGCACTGACTCTTCGTGATACATAACCTGTCTGCAGTTACTAACGTCTGCAACTCTGTGACTTTGTCTGCGACAGACTGTTCCCGACCGACGCGACGGCAGTGCAGAGTCTCGAGAAGAGCACGCAGTGCGCCACGTACATTGACGAGGCCGGCAAAGCGCAGGTACCGACCGACTCTATTGTATACGCATACGTATGAACCTACTGCTCGCAGACCATCACTCACGCAGCCTACTGTCACTAACTCTATCACGGCTCCACATCGCTAGGGCCGCGGCGACTACGACGCGGCGCACGCGTACTTGACGCAAGTGCTCGACGGCGTCGCAGTCTCGAGCGTCCCACTATTGCTCGAGCGCGCACAGCTCAGGTACGTCTAACTATCCGTTTCCATACAAGCCGACCAAACGCACTAGGAACGACCTGCTGACTGTGTGTATACATTGGTATTCGCATGTGTGTGATGTATCGGACGGCTCAGCACCTCGCTCGAGCACCCGTACGATGCGATCGCGGACCTCGGCACGGTCCTCAAGCTCGAGCCGTCAAACCTCGCAGCACTCCAGCTCCGTGGCGAAGTGCTCTACTCGCTCGGCGACCGGCAGTCGCTCGACGCAGCAGTCACGCACTATCGCCAAGGCCTGCACTCGGACCCCGAGCACCGCGGCCTCAAGACGCTCTACCGTCAACTCAAGAAGCTGCTCAAGTTTGTCGACAACGGCGCTGCTGCACTCGCCCGCAACGCGTTTAGCGAAGCAGTCGAGGCCTATGAAGCCGCGATCCGCGCCGACGCGAACCACCTAGAGCTCCACAAAGAGCTCTACTACCAGCTCTGCGTCAGCCAACTTGGACTCCGCGCATATGACGCTGCGCACCACGCGTGTGCGCGTGCAGTCGCCCTTGACGACGCGAGTGCGCGCGCACACAGCAAACTCAGCGACGCGCTGCTTGCGCTCGAGCAGTTTGATGACGCCGTGCGGGAAGCCAAGCGCGCGTTCGAGCTCGAGAGCGACAGCCGCGAGTACCAGGAGCGTGTGCATCGCGCCGAAGCCGCGCTCCAGCAGAGTAAGAGCAAGAACTACTACAAGATTTTGGACGTCGCCCGCGACGCGTCGAGTCGCGAGATCAAGAAAGCGTACCGCAAGATGGCGCTCGAGTGGCACCCGGACAAGCACGCCGACAAGGAGGAGACTGCGAAGGCTAGTGCCCAGCGCAAGTTCCACGACATTGCCGAAGCGTACGAAGTGCTGGCGAGCGACGACTTGCGCGCGCGGTACGACCGCGGCGAAGATGTCATGGGGAACAATGGGCAGAGTCAGCAGCAGCATCCGTTTGGCCAGCGCGGCGGGCATCCGTTTGGCGGTGGCGACTTTTTCCGGCAGCAGGGCGGCCACTCGTTCCACTTCAACTTCTAGTTGTCGGAAGGTCAGTCGGTTGGTGGTCGGTCGGGTGGTCGGACTGATGGCGACAAGATCGGGTCGGATGCATCGCAATGACGATGGTCGCTGGATGATCCTAGAACGAAGGAGGGTTTGGGTGGATGGGTGTGGGTAGACGGTGCTACAAAGTGCACCCGCGTCTTCAGCGCGCGAGTCGCACGGTTCGATACACGCAACGACCAACCATGCCTGTCTGTTTTGTCTACTATGATCGATTACATTGATTCTCACGCTACCTGGCAGCTCCGTTACGTGGTACACTCTCATCTGTAGAGCTGAATGCGCTGCTCTTACTGTTGGTACACGATCCAACAGCTCAGCTACTTGCGAGTTGTTCGTCCAGGAGCCGGTTCTCGAGCATCTGGTGGCGCAGCTGGAACGCCTGTTCGTACGTTGGAATCACGATCTTGTGTACTGCGTCCTCGACTTCGTTGCGTGGCAGCAGCGCCAGCAGCCGCTCGTCCGATGTCCCAGGCGTCATGAGTACGCACACTTGGACAGTGCTGTACTGCGTACCGGGCACTGCTTTGACCATCGCCCAGCCGCGTTTGCGCATCGGGACGCTCGAGCCACCGTCGTCGACGTTCGCGAGCGCATGCGGCCAGTCGGCTGTGCCTTCCCAGCAGAACACGAGTCGATCTTTCGTGACGAACCGTTTTGTGACCGCGCGCATCGGCACGTGGACTTCGCCGACGTCGCTGTCGACTAGCACTGTCATGCCGCGCCGCACGAGCACGACATCGTCGTCGCCATTCGGTAGAAAGAACTGCAGACAGCATTGTCGAGTGTGAGCCATTACAACAGCTCTAGCTCGTCTCAGCAGCAACCACCAACAGGCTGAAGTTACTACTAGCGCTCACACTCTCAAACATACACGCACATACGCACCTCTCCTTCCGTCTTTTCGTTCGGCACGCTGTCGGCCTTGACGGACTGCCACATCGCGTCTTTCACGGCCTCAAAGTCGAACGGCAGAACCTTGGCGTCGCGCAGCTGGAGCGTCCCAAAGCCTGCGTCATCCATCACGAACTTGGTGTCCGTGAACTGCTGCTCGAGCGTGCGCAGGTCCGTGTCGGCGAACGCATCGTCGAGCTGCGCGTACAGCGCGTCGAGCTTGCCCGTGAGCGCGTCGTAGAACACGACGAGGTCAGCGCGACTT
>JAADWX010000142.1:0-39778 GCA_023336405.1 Globisporangium echinulatum | reverse complement strand
AATTGAAAATATAATATTGCTATAACAACTTACTCGATGCGTAACAATATCGAGAGCTCCCATCGATCACGATTCCAGTCGGACATCGCGTAGGCACACGACAGATCCAGCCGTATGATCGCGATTGTGAAACAGCCATGTATGTGGTTACCGTGCATTTCTTGGTATGGTAGCAACGTGCACCACAAGAGTGAATTCGCGATGGATTCTCCCGCGCTGTAGGTGCCAGGAGGTCTTTCAAATCAGTATTACGAGTACGGTTCCTGTCACTCGCGTACGGTACCTTTAGAGCCGGAACACGTGTAAAAGAACACTTTGGCGACATATTTAACCACTTTGATGCACTATACCCTAAAAAGACCATTATGTCTAATAAAGATTTACAATACGTTCATTAATTTAAATATCATATATTGCTCTATACCCATAATGAAAACCACACTGTGATCAAAATGCAGGAATGGACCTTAACATGTCATTTTAATTGACTAGCCGAGCGCTGGCCGATGCTAGGCAAGTATGTGCGAGAGAATATTACTGGTGGTCGATTGAACCGTAAATCTATGTCACACACGCAAGACAGTGTAATTTCGGGGTGATGGATCTAACGGGAGTCAGTGCATTTTGTCTTTAAACAATGATTTGCATATTCTTTTTCGTTATTACGACATTGTATTGATCTTTCAAAGATATACAACCGTGTCAATGTCACTGTTATTCTGTGTTTGACAACTAAGCTATGTTTGACATAAATTCATAAAAGTTGCATTCTCCAGCTGTCATCGATCTTTACAATGTTTACTTCAAAATGTAGGTATAACTCTGCAACAATTTATTGGTAATCGTTCAGAAAACAAATCAGCAAATGCCACTTTTCCATTTTCCGCGCGGTTTTCTCCTATTGCCTCGTTTCAGCTCTCGGTCAATAGATTAGCGTGCGTCGCAATGCCAAATGTGTGTTAATATGTAGTGTTTGTCGTGTGTATGTCAGAGTTGTAATGAAAATTGTTGTAATACAATTTGTCGTATTGAAATGTTGTATAATGACAATACGTACTGCGCTAATCCATATCGTGTCGACATGTGTTGTGTTGAAATGTGTCGTGTCAAAACGTATTTTAATAAATTGCGTCGTGTTGAAACCGACATGGTCGAAAATCGTAGTATTGATATGTATTGTTGTGCAAACCAGAGAAGAAATGCTCATATTTGACCAATCAGCCATTCACATACAAATATTAAGTAGTAACACGAAAAACTCGTTACTCGCATGCACGCCATCAACTCAAAACACAACAAAAATGAATGCTTTGAAGCAGCCATGTGTTTGGAATTTTGGTGACAACGTGCGACACATAGTTGATTCGTGATGGATTCTCCTGCTTTTGGGGTACCAGGAGGTCTTTCAAATAGCATTACCGCTGCAATGTTCACACGCGCACGTGGTATCGCTCGCTCGCCTCCGTGCCAGCACACGCTCGAGTCAACCGACCGCTCCATCGCCTTGCCATTCTACAAGTCGCAGCCTCGTACACACATATACGCCAGCTCATCATGGCGTCGACTGCGAACTACAACGACAAGAATGCAGATGTGTACACCCCAGGCGCCGGTGCGTCAGCGTCCAATGCTGTGTTTGCGGCCCACGTCGACACCGCTGCTGCGCCGCATGCAACACCAGGAGCACCAGTGCACGGACAAGCGGGGTACGTAGTCGTGTACGCGCAGCCGACGTACGTTGTCATCCCAGCACAAGTGCTGGAGACAACGGCCGACTGGAAGATCGACTTTTGCGGCTGCTGCGGGACGCCTGTACACTGCTGCCTGGCGTTCTGCTTTCCGTGCGTGAACGCCGGATGGGCTGCGGATGGCATCGGTCGACCTGGGGTGATCGTTGGCGTCACGTTCTTTGCGCTGTACGCGGGCTCGATCGCGTTCTCGTCCCGGCAATCGTACACGAGCAACTCGGTGTATGACTCCCGCTACAACAGCTACGACGACACGAGCGTTTCGTTCACTGTGTGGACCACGTTGTCGCTCGTGTGCGCGCTCCTATTCGTCGCTGCAACTGCTGTGCTGCGCGGCACTGTGCGCACCTTTGACGGCATCCCAGGCTCGGCCATCACCGACGTCTGCGCGTCGTTCTGGTGCTCGTGCTGCGTGCTGTCGCAGCTGTCGGCGCACACGGAGCGAGTCAAACCACTGCGGAACGCAAACGTCACGACGCTGCCGGCATACAGCGCGGCGTAGCTGCTGTGTGCGCGTTCTTTCCTCTACAGCCACTCGTGTGTGACCTTGTTCATATAGAATCGAAATGAATTTAGTCTCAATAGTACGTGTGCTAGTATAGGTCCATGCAGATCGTCTCGAGCATCGCGTGTGGCTGGAGCTTCATGTCAAAGAGCTCGGTGCAGAGGATATCGAGCGAACAGTACGGGGCGATCACACGAGAGTCGATGCAAAGCATTCGTGCATTGAGCATGCACATGCATCAGTCGATCCAATGTTACTGCTCTTTGCAAGCTTCGAACCAGAATGAATCAAATTGACGCAATGCGTGTCATCACACGAGTGTCGAAATGCGCTGTGGCAGCCTGATGATTGTATACGAACAGTGAAAGTGGAGCATCTGATGCCAGTCTCACCATGTTGTCTGATCATGGTGTCCACCGTGGTTCTTGATCTCGTTCACCTGACGTCATTTGCGTGAATAGCACACAACATGGACAACAATAGTGATAACATCCAGCAGCATCCACCTCGAATACAATGCTGTATTCGAAAGTGCTAGAACAAATGCAATCACAAAATCAAATGATGTTGACTGAGCAACATTTTATAACATAGATTTGGAATATTTCAGACCAAAACACTATTTCAGATCGACCCTGAAAGGTCGTTGTAACAATCTTTAGCACATCGAAAAACAAGCATCCATTACAATGCGATGATGCATGGTCACGTTGCACATGTCTTTCAAAGTGCTGGATGCTTGGCGCAGACATTTGTCATTGTGCGTCTTGCCAGCTCAGACGCAAGACATCTCCAGCTGTACAGTCCAGTCACAGCACATCATGATGCCTGCTGCTGCAGGCAACAAGAACACCCACGACTATGGCAATGTCGCTCGAGATACCGAGTACGCCACACCAACGTACGTGGCCCATATCGACAATGCTAGACCGTGCGCACCGCCGTACCACACTGTCATCACGCCGCCACCGCCATCTTTGCAGCAAGCAAGTGTGCAATCCCCGAACGCATGGGCGATCAGTTTCTGCGGCTGTTGCGCGACGCCTGCGCACTGCTGCTCGGCGCTCTTCTTCCCGTGCGTGAACGCCGGGTACGCTGCAGATGGCATCGGTTGGCGCGCGATGCTCGTCGGTCTCGTCTTCTGTGCGCTGTACGCCGGCTCCATTGGCTTCTCGTCTCGACAGCCGTCGACAAGCAACTCGTTGTACAACACGAGATACCGCGACACGGGCTTTTCGTATACTGTGTGGACCACGTTGTCGTTCGTGTGCGCGCTCCTGTTCGTCGCTGCGACTGCTGTGCTGCGTGGCGCTGTGCGTCGCTTCGATGATATCCCCGGGTCGATCATCACCGACGTCTGCGCGTCGTTCTGGTGCTCGTGGTGTGTGCTGTCGCAGCTGTCGGCACACACGGAGCGCGTGAAGCCACTGCGAGCACACATCGCGACGCTGCCGGCGTACCACGCAGCGTAACTGCGTGTACTGAGCGCTGTGTATGAACCGAGTCACTACCACTGAGCGCCTACGCAGTGATGCTCCAGGCATACGCAGCCCATACGTCGTTTTGATCGTCGACTAGTCGAATATCCACGTCTTTTGTATTGAATATGTGTAATGCTGTCGAAGTGGTAGCGATGCTATTGATCTTGACAACACGACGAAGTACAATGATGAAGCGACCCAAATGCAGACAAATGACTGTACGTGGCTGGAAACAACGGCGCGCAGATGCTCACATGCCACGTTGCTGGTCAGTGATGCGACTGGAGCACCCAGCTCACGGTCTTCGTCGTTGTTGACGACACGTCGTGGCTGTGCGTGCAGTCAACTCTTCCCACTCATGCGTCGACGCGGTGCTCAGCTACTGCGGTCGTCTCGCGACGTCGGGAACGGACAGCCAAATGCGCGGACCATGCGCTCTTTCCAGTACACAAGTGCCATCGTGTCGGCACCGGAGCGGATGTCGTCGACGATCGTCTTGCAGCGCGGGTGGCCCGTGACTTGAAAGTCGCGCCGGAACTGGTCCGTGTAGTCCTCGACACCGCCGAGACACTCGTCTTCAAACAGACACGCCATCTTCTCCTGCTCCTCGACTTCGTCGACTGCTGAGCCGACACGTGACAACAGGAACGCGTCCGTGCGCGAGACAAACTCGGCGACAACGATCGTCGACGAGTCCATCCGTGTGTTCACGGCCGCGACGATGAAGAGCCCTGGGAATGCGTCCGACTGCTCTTGCGACTGCACTTCTGGAGTACTGTCGAGGCGACGATGAGGCGCTGCGTGGAACGTCTTGGTCATCGACACTGTCGACACAGTCTGCGGTGCAGCTTTGCGCAATGCTGCCACGACTGGCGCGCGCGTCGTCGGCTTTGGTGTCGGAAGCAGCCACAGGAATGGCGGTCGCGTCGTCGGAGCTGCGGTTTGCACTGGTGTTGTCGAAGGAGGAGCTGGCGTATTTGTTGCTGTTGGAACTGGCATCAGTGCAGTCGTTGGTGCAGTCGTTGGTGCGAGAGTTGGCGCTGGTGTTGGCGTTGTAGTTGGAGCTTGAGTCGGTGTTAGCGCTTGGGTCGGTACAGGTGTAGGCGCTAGTGTTGTTGGCAATGGTGTTGGCGTTGGTGCTGATGTTGTTGGTATTGGTGTTGTCGTAGGCATTGGCGCTGGGTTAGGCGCTTGCATCGTCGGAGCAGGCGTTGTTGACGTCGGCGTCGATACTTGGGTCGGTACAGGTGTTGGAGCTGATGTTGTTGACACTGGCATTGGTACTGATGTCGGTGCCCGTGTGGTAGGCACAGGCGTTGGCGATTGTGTCGTCGGAGCAGGCGTCGCCAGTGCAGGCGTTGGCACTGGAGTCGGGACTGCTGTGGTTGACACTGGTGTTGTTGGGACTGGAGCCGATGCTGGCGTCGGCGCAGGCGTCGGGACTGCTGTCACTGGCGCAGGTATCGGCACAAGTGTTGTTGGCACGGGTGTCGGAGCTGGTGTCGGCGCAAGAGTCGTTGGAGCTGGTGTCGGAACTGGTGCCGATGACGGTGCCTCTGTCGTCGGCACTGGCGTTGGTGCTGACGTTACTGGTGCTGGCGACGGTGCTGACGTCGGTGCCATTGTTGTTAGTACTAGCGCAGTCGTGACACTCGGCACTGGCACTGGTGTTGGCGTTGGCGTTGCTGGTGCTGGCGTCACGATCACAGGTGGTGCTGTGATGGTCGGCACTGGCGCAGTCGTGACACTCGGCACTGGCACTGGTGTTGGCGCTGACGTTGCTGGTGCTGGCGTCACGATTACAGGTGGTGCTGTGATGGTCGGCACTGGCACTGGTGTTGGAGCCTTCGTCGTTGGCACTGGTGTTGGCGCTGACGTTGCTGGTGCTGGCATCGGTGCTGACGTCGGTGCCGTTGTTGTTGGTACTGGTGTAGTTGTGACAAGTGGCGCGAGCACTGCGTCGGCTGTCGCGCTACTATCGCCGCACTTGGTGTACATCTCACCCAGTAAGCCCTGGTAGAGGTAGATGTAGCTGCTCGATCCGAGGTCGTTGTGGTCCATGAGCGCAGCAAACTGCTTTGGGACGCCGTCAAAGTACTTGCCAATGACCGTGTCGAGCGAGCCGTTGATCGGGTCGACGCCGTAGGCACCCGTGCGCATCGTGACGCTGTCGGTCGGGTAGAACTGCGTGCCGTTCTGTCGTCTACATGAGTTCCAACCGATTGGACTCGCGACCTTTTCGTCGAGCGTCATGAGCTGCTCGCCGACACGGCACTTGTGAAAGATTGTATGAAGGAGGTCGACCATCGCGTGGTGTGACCAGAAGATCGGGTCTGACGGCGACGCGAACGTCGCCATCGCACCATCAAGTGCTGCGTGCAGGTTGTTATGCACGCCGGTCTCGATCGCGGTCGACATGTCGTCGATGTTGGTCGCGCCAAAGAGCTGGTTACGGATCGACGCGTAGCTTGCCGACGCCGGCAAGAACTTGGTGTCCCACGGTCCGCGCGTGACGCACCGGACGCACTTGGTGCCCGTCGCGTTGCCAGCGTGGCAAAAGTGGTCGAGTGGGTACGTCGTCGAGCAATTGCCCATTGTCTGGACGCCGTTGATACGCAGAAAGACCTTGGTCGAGCCCGTGACGCCGCCGAGCGCCTGGAGCGCAAACGAGCACTCGAGCATGCTCGAGCACGCGCGGTTCACGAACCGATTGTAGTCACTCACCCAGTCCCAATACGGCACCGTCACGCACGCAAACTGCGGCCCTTGACCGCGCAACATGTTCTCAAACACGACGAGGAACAGGCGGTGCCAGTAGATGAACATGCACGACTTGTGCGCCTCGGTCGACGACATCATCTCGGTGTGCATCTCGATAAACTTGATGTACGCGCCCGAGTCCATCGCGGCCGCGAGTGCGTCTTTGTACAGCGTCTGGTCAGCCAACGGCAACGACGACCACGACCGGCGCATGCGCAGTCCGCAGTTCGTCTGCTGCTGCGCGGCGGCTCGCATCGGCAGTAACGAGCCGATGCACAGCAGCGCTGTGAGCACAGCAACGAGTCGCTTCGCGCCCATTGCAAAGTAGTACTAGTAGTAGCGCGTCCGATGTGTCAGTCAGGTCGGATGGTATGTTGGTCAGTCGATCGAGCTTCTGCTCTGCAGTGCGCAAGGTCCCGAGTGCGTTGCTCACGATCGTGTCGAGCACACACGATAGAGGAGGTCTAGCTGACGCGGCGGTGGAGGCGACTGGTCTGACCGCGCGAGCAGTTCCGACGAGGCGCAACGACCGCGCGACGTCGGCGTCGCTTGGCCATCGACACGGACGTTATCCGCTATCCTCAGCAAGCACATACAGACGGAGTGAACCGCCATAGCACATCCGATAGTGGTCGAGAACATCCGTCGTTACTCCTGCCTGTCAGATCGGAGGCATCGAACTCTTATACATCGATGTAGATGCCATCGTTCTGACGGTCGGTATGGCTACTTCCCTTCAGGTAGGTACACTTCACTTACTCAGCTAGCTCAGGGCTCCAGACGTCGACCGCCAAATTGATAACAACAACAACAATGATGATGATGACACTGAGTGGAAGTAGGTGACTGTCTGCGTCTGGTTATCAGGCGCTACGTCTACGGGACGGACGGACAATGACGACGTCGCGAAGTAGCGCGAGTAGCGATGTTGACAGCACGCACTTGCGCACGTGGGGTGATGTGATTCAGTAGGATCCCACACACGCTCACGCACGCGTGGGCAACTGACTGCACGTCGTCGGTTACACAGGCACTGGACGAGCCATAGAGAAGTACAGACAGCGAAAGCGCATGCATTCATAAGAAACGAGCCGCGATCCAGATCGACAGGCATATGCATATAGATAGCAGCATCGACTCGATTCGATCCGACGCAACTGCGTAGCTACGAGTAGCTGCCGAGGCGAGACGCGACGCGACGCGACTGGCATCCGTCACTTGGTGCCGCCGTCGTCCGTCACCTCGACCGCCACGTACTCGGTCGTAATGTCCGCACCTTCGTCGCCCGTGGGGCTCCGGACTTCGCCGTCGTGGTCGTCGCCGTCGGGGCCAACGCCAATGCACGAGATCGCACAGCAGATGAAGCAGAGCACGAGGCCAGCCTAGACAAACCAAGTGTTGCAAACCGGTCAGTTTCATATACATATTTGTCAGTTTCAAATGGTACAAATGGTACAAATATAGCATCGACGCATTGCGCGCCACGTACAATGATGAACCACGGCAGGAGCACGTAGAACGCCGAGAACGTTGCGTCCTCGAGCCGCGCCGTGAGGATAAAGTACGGCGACGCAACGACCGCAATGCACCCAATCGAGCACACGACGTCGAGTAGCGGGTACTTGGCAGCTGCGTCGTCGTCTTCGCCGTGGACCGACTCGCGCGTGTACGCATCGTGTGTTGGTTGCACTGGCTCGTTCGGCTTGCCAACTTTCGCTTTTGCTTTTGCTTTCGCACGCATGTAGCGCTGGATCGGGAGTGTTACAAAGTGCAACAAATAGACCCAAATCGGAAAGAACACGAGCCACCAGCTCGCATCGCCCAGTTTCCCATCGATCTGGAGCGCAAGCAGCGCGCCCTGCGTGAGTCGTGCGCTAATCAGCACGAGAGACAGTGCAGTCGCCCTGACGAGCTGCGTGCGCTTCGTCTTGATCGCTTCAGTCGTCGACACACCAGCGCCTTCGCTCTCTTTTGTCAGTGCGTGGTATCGCACAATGGCTGTTACAAATGTCTCAATCAGCGACAGACCATCAAAGACAAAGTACGGAATAAACACTTCGGCGACGCTCCACGTCACGTCGTGGTTCAGCTTCATGGCGACGAAGATCTGGAGAGCCAGTAGTAGCAATTGCTTGAGGAACCGGTAGAGCTTGTAGAGCTGCAGTTTGCGGACGTGCGCGCGGTCGTCCGGGTCGACGCCAGCAGTCGAATCGGTTGCAATCGAGAACCCGCCGAGGCAGCAAAAGTACAGCCCATCGAGGACCCACAGCGGCGTAAACACCGTGATCCAGCTCCACGTCACGGTCTCATCGACGCGGAGGCACCAAAAGACTGCGTCAATAGCCAATACAGAGCGAGAATAAAGAGGGGTTATTGTGGGTCAGTGATCGGCATTTGAAAGCAGCGATGGGGTATATGAGGGCAGACAGTTCAAACCACCGACAGACAAGGGACGTACTAGGGATGATGAGGAAGAAGCTGAAGAGCAGCGTGACGACCGAGATGAGTATGATCTTGCCCTTTGCACCGAACGCGCCAAACGACCGGAAGAGCGTCGACATCATCTCCTGTGTGTGCAGAGGCAAGAGGTCAGGGGCACACGACGGCATCAGCAGAGAGAGAGACAGAGGAGAGACCCGATGCTACGTACGTCGGTGCTCATGTCGCCGTAGTTCTCCATGAGCTTGATGCCATCTTCGCCAGCTCTGCACGTTGTCAGATAGCGGGAGAGAGCGAGAGACAGTGAGTAGCTACAGTGACGTAGTGCATGGGCAGACCGACACGGATCGACAAGCAGCGACAGTAAGAGAGAGCGCGACGTACTGGTCGTAGACCTCTTTCTTCTGCGGGTCCGAGAGCACGTCGTACGCCTGTTTCATTTGCGTAAACTGTGTAGAGAAGCAGTCAGCATAGTTACAGACAGACAGACGCACACCCAGGCGTGCCAGTCGCAAGCGACAGCGTCAGCAGCGTTCGCGATCGCAACTGGCTGCCAATCGTATACAAGTTCATACGCAAGCATCCACATACACACGTACCTCATCCTGCGCCTCTTTCGTGTTGCCGCGCTTGTCAGGGTGGAGCTGCAGCGCTTTCTTGCGGTACGCCTTCTTGATCTGCTCGGGCGTCGCGTCGGTCTCGATGCCGAGCAGTTCGTAGTAGTGCGTACTCTTGACTTTCTTCTTCGCCATTGTCGTTGCCGTGTGTACGTTGCGTACAGTTGGTCGATCGGTCACTCGCTATCTTCTCACGTGCACGTGCGCTCGACGTGCTTGGCCAACGAGGAGCAGCAGTCCGAGATGGCGGCGGACGTGCGAGTGGTCTCGCTCGTTCACGCGGTCTGCAAAAGGAAGATGGGACGATTACGTCTGTCGCACTAAGTACGAATACTAGTTCTATATAGATTTTTCGTATGAACATGTCGAATCGATTAACTCGCAAGTTGTTGGTTCTCTGCTCACAATCATCCAGCTTATCCGTTGCATCGATGGGTTCATGCAAACGTACGTCTAACGCCACCACCACTCAAGCGCGCATGTGTGTATGTATATGCATGGTTCGCGTGCTGTGTTCTTGTGTGGTCTTGCACAAAGACTGCAGCGCCATCATTCGGTTTATTCATCGTCGTGCATCTCAGGGACTGATTCCTCGTTGTTTGTTACTGATTCAGTCGTCTGGACTGACTGGATTTTCTGAATGGTTATATTTAGTTATCATAACCCAATATTTATGAAACTGAATCCTCACATTCGAGCATTCGAAGTTCCAAGACGAGCTACGACAATGACGATGACGATGACGGTGCTGCGAGCGGCGGCGACGCTGGCAGCACGAACCCAAACACTTTGCTGCCGAGGAATGTGAGGTACGGCGGCGTGTCAGCCGACTGTGGAATAAAGTTCTTGCCGTCCCAGTACTCGGGTCGGCACCACGCAGCGAGCTGCGAGCACCGCAGCAACCAGTGGCCGTCGTCGATCTGCACCGACTCGACGCGACTCAGTACGTGCGCCGCGCAGCGTTGGATCGCAATGCTCGTCGCAGCAGCGTCAGCAATCGCTTGACGCGCGAGCTCTTGGCGCGACAGCTTGGGCTTCTTGCGCTGTGTCGCGTCGCTCGGCTCTGGTGGCTCAAATATGCGACTGTTACTATTGCTACTGCCGCCTGGTGCGCATGTTGCAATCGACAGCGTCGCAAATTTGTCGACACTCGCGCCGGAGCAGCTCCCGATTGCGAGCACGAGCGCCTCCATGCCGCGCACTGGCACGTTCAGCACTGCGTCGTTGATAGAGTCGAGTGCACATGTGTATGTTAAACGCGAGCCAGTCAGATGCAACGCTTCATGCGCCGCGATGGCGCAGTGAGTGAGTGGACGTACCAAAGACAGCGCCTGGCGAGCGAATGAACGTAGCAGTGTATCGATTGCAGTTGACTGAGCAGATGAACCCGCCCTGTGCGATGCATATAATGTCTGAGCTGCATGTCGTTCACCACACAAGCACACAGATGCATGCACACGCACACAATGTGCGAGTTACCGACGGACCTGGTTGTTGATTGGCGTCAGCCATGTGATGGTCATGACGTTCCCAACGCGTCGCTCAGCGTCCCAGACCGAGAGCAGACACACTGGATTCGGATACAGCACACGCGAGAGCATGCCGCGCTCGATCTGGATCATCGCGTTGGCTGGCGTCGGATCTGCAACAGCTGCTGCTGCTGCTGCCGCATCTGCTGCATCGCACGTCGTCGACAGCGATGTCATCGTGTCGTCGGCCATGACAATGCATGCACACGTTTGTCAATTGAGTGGCTTGAGTGGTACACACTAACATTATCGTGTCTACATATGTAATAAAAGTATGTAAAGCAGCTAAAACTAGTATTTATGCATTGCTTGGCCGTTTCGATCGCACATCGTCAGGTCAGCACAAAAAGCCCCAGCAGCTTCAGCTCCGAGGAAGCGCAGGACACGCGAGCGAGCACGTGAGATCACGAGCGCCATGGCGACGAATGCACGGCGCGCAGCGCCGTTCGAGCTCATCATCCAGGACGAGTACCTCATCGTGCGGCGCGCCGACTTGCCGGAGCAGCTGCTGCTGCTGCCGCGCGGCGCTGCACACACAACCGACGCGACGCTCGGCGTGTCGGTCGAGAGCGTCGCGAACTTCCAGCACCTGCACGGCCGGCGCATGGGCTTTGACGCGATCTACGGCGTCTTTACACTCCTGCGTGGGCCGTACCTCGCGGTCGTGACGCAGTCCAAGAGCGTCGCAAAGGGCGTTGACAGCAACGACATTCGCCTCGTCCAGAAGCTCGAGCTCATGCTCATTCCGACGCAGCACTTGCCGGTGCTCACGCCAGCGCAGGAGGACGACGAAGCGCGGTACCTCGCAATGCTCACAGACGACATCGAGGCGCAGCAGCTCCACTTTGCACGCGACTACGACCTCACGCACTCGCTCCAGCGTACGTACGGCTGTCGACTCAGTGCGGCCTCCTTATTGTTGCTATGATGGGACTCACATGCGTATCTGGGGTGACTCGCACATGTCGCAGGCATCGCGGCGTTCGATGCAAGCGCTGGCAGTATCGCTGAGCGCGCCGACCGGCGCTTTAGCTGGAACTACCCCGTCTGCTCGATCTTCCTCGGTATGTTGCGTTGTGTACCGTCGGTTTGCGTATCCATACAGACAAGAATGTTGCTCGTCGGTATAGATATGCATGACGTACATCTTGACGCCCAATTTCAATACTAAACCGCTAGTGTTGTGACTGTCGTTTTGCATATGCATATAGACAAGAAGCTCTTTGATTGGCTCACGCCAATGGTCCAAGCATTTGTCCAAGTGACCGACGAGATCAGTGTCAACAGCACTACGTTCCGTCTGCTGTACATCTCGCGCCGGTCGTGTCGGCGCCAGGGCACGCGCTTTACAATGCGCGGCATCGACGACGCTGGGAACGTCGCGAACTTTGTCGAGACCGAGCAGATCTGTCTCTTTGCCGATGGGAAACAGACGTCGTTTGTGCAGATTCGCGGGTCGATTCCGGTCTATTGGAGCTCGCCAGTCACGATGCAGTACGCGCCAAAGGTGTTCCAGCGCAATGTCCCCGATAAGGATATTGCTGCGTTCAAGCGCCATGCATACGAGCTCATGGCGCTCTACGGCCGCGTTCTAGTCGTGAACCTCGTCGACAAGAAGCGCGAGCAGCTCAAACTCGGCGAGACGATGGCCAAGACGATTGCAGATGCCGCGACGCAGGACTCGCACGTGCTCGCAAACATCCGGTTCGTCTGGTTTGACTTTCATCACGAGTGCAGCAAGATGCGCTGGAGCAACCTCGAGAAGCTCATCAACCAGGTCGACGACGACTTTCAAGACTACGGGTATGTGTGTTGTTTCTATTTGTGACAATATGTCGCGATTACGCGGATTCCATGGGTGATGTTGCAAATCATGGTTACAAATCCTTGCTTGCTCACGCAATTTGTTCCTGATTTGCAGGTTCTTTTGCAAAAGTGCGGATGGCCACGTCGTGAGTCAGCAGTCGGGCGTCGTGCGCACGAACTGCATGGACAACCTCGACCGCACGAACGTCGTGCAGGTACGACATGGCTGTTCCAAACCTTCTGATCTGCTGATGCTTGATGCGTGCTGCATGCTGCCATGCACATACGCTGAATCTTTCAATCGTACATAACGTCTTTATACCCCATACATCTACACAACCACTCGACAGTCGCTCTTTGGGCGCCGCAGTCTATTGCTGCAGCTCAACGAAGTCGCGGCGCTCAAGGGCAACGTGCTGACGTCGCCATTTGAGACACTCGAGCCTGTATTCAAAGACGTCTGGGGCAACAACGCGGATGCAATCAGCCTGTTCTACGCTGGCACCGGCGCGCTCAAGACCGACTTTACGCGGACCGGTAAGCGCACGAACAAGGGCGCGATCGCCGACGGCGTGAACTCGTGCCTGCGGTACGTGCGCAACAACTTCATGGACGGCTACCGGCAGGACGTTGTCGACTTGTTGCTTGGCAAGTACGCGGTATCCCGAAGCAAAACGTCGCCGTTCCGGCTCGAGCGCGAGCAGCAGCGCGAGAGTCTCGAGTCGGCACTTGCGAAGCTCATGGGCGTCGTGATCCTCATGTTCCTGATCGAGACGCCCCGTAGTCGTGATGGTCAGTCGTTTGTGCTCGAGCGCCTGCTGCGCGCCGTGGGCTGGACGCTGCTGTTGTGTATTGGCGCGTTTGCTGTGCTGCTCAAGAAAGGGAACGCGCTGGGCCAGAAGCTCGTGCAGCTCCCGAGTCTTCGTCCACAGGACGGCTGTGCGACGACGTGGAAGAACTAGCATTGTGTGACTGAGGGCGAGCGCAGGCGAGACGATGTTGGTGAGTGGGTAGATGCTAGCTGCTGCCGACGCGCGTGTACCATGACATCGAACGTAGGTGTGCAGGCGCGTCACTGTCGTTCGCCACCAGAGTTGATGGTAGTGGCGAACGACTCGTCTTCGTATTGCGTCCCATTGGCACTACCAGGCCTTGGAACAAGCGATAAAAGACACAAGAGAGGTGTCATCGATGCACTGGTCGGTGTCTGGTGCCTGGGTGCCTGATTGTTGGATCATACTTGTATGACGTGCTCGAGACTGACGACCGTGTTGCCTCCCCCACTTGGTGGTTAACACGTCCTCGCGTCGTGCGGCGGCTGTTTGCGGCATGCATAAGCGCCTCCCCATCTGGTTGACGATAGTACAATCAGCGAGTGCTCTGGCACCAGTACCACATGGATCGACGACGCGCTCGCAGCTGCACTCAACGCGACGACCTTGCGTTCAATACGCCGGCTGTCGCGCTCGACCCGACGGCGAGTGTCACGAACATTGCAGCCGGCGAGTTCGTGCTCGTGACGGGGAGCAGTGCTGGCGCGGCTGCCGGGACGCTCAGCTCGCTCGCGATTGCAACGAACACGTCGAGAGCAAGTGTCGTGCTCGTCGCAGCAGTCAACATGACGCTCGAAGAGTCGACGCAGCGTGTGAACGCGTTCACGATCGCAACGAACGACAAGCTGGTAGTCGGTGCTGGCGGCGCTAGCGCTAGCGACAGTGTCTGCGCGGTCTCGAAGCAGGAGAAGATGACGTGCATGGTCCAGGACGAGTGTCTCGGCGGCCTCCTGGACTTCTCGCTGACGCTCAAGACGAACTTTCGGACCACCGCGCCACCGCGGTGCAAAGGCATCGTCGACACGGTCCGTCGCGGCGACGACGCGATTGCGCTCAGTGACTGGAAGCAGGTCATGACTGCGTCGTTCGGGTGCCCGCTACCAACGAAGGCGTCGTCGCTGACGAGTAGCTAGATGCAGAACTAAATGTATGTAGTGACAACAGTAATCAAGCGCTATACAGCAGAGCATCAGCGCTACTACCCGACCGATTCACAAGTACATGATGTTGTCGTATCGTATGTACTTCAGGCTTGACGCACACGAGCATGGTGCTCGCTGGGAGGCAACATGTTTGGGTGTGAGGAAGACGTGGTATCGCTCTGCTTGAAGTCTGAGTCGCATGCTCATCCATCGTGATGTTATTGTTTGCGTATGTGAGGCGCTGACTGGCACATCTGAGTCGGCGATCTCGACTCAGTTCGACAACAAGCACTTTCTGCTGCTACGACCGACGCTACCACTGTTGTCACACTGTCAGGCAGTGAGTTATCAGGTCACGTCAACGAGTGGTATCAGGTCACGTCAGCAGCGACGCAACGAAAGCAAATCGTGCGTGCTGAAGCAGCGATCATTGGCTCACTCGCTGGCTCGCGTTGACGGCAGCAGTCGGAGCAGTTGGTACCAGGTACTGAGATTGTTCTCTGTCAACATGGCGGCATCTGAACGCAAGCATGTGCTGCTGTCGATTGCGTTCGTGATGCACTCAGCTGATCTTCTCACTTTGTGATTCGCCTACTCGAGCTCGAGTCGACACTGACGCCGCACTGCACCTCGCTTCGCATCCTTCCTTCACTGAATCAACTAGCCATGGCGCGCCTGACGTTTACATCGCTCCTCATCGCAGTAGCGCTCGTGGCCTCGTCCGCTTCAGCGAGCGCTCTGCCGCGCGTCCACACGAGCGTCCATCGCGCGCTGCGCACACAGAGCACAGTGAACCTCATTGTGACGATGCACGGCGGCACAGACGCAGCGCTTGCCGCCGCGAAAGAGTCTGCAATTGCCTCCTCGCGCGGCGACATGATTGCGAACGTCGTCGAGCGCCTGGAGCAACTGGCGCAGTCGTCGCAGCAGCAGGTCACGTTGTTACTGAATCAGGAAGCGGGCTCGCAGCAGCCGCTGTTCAAGCGCTCGACGCAGCTCTGGATCACGAATCAAGTGTACATCCAAGACGCGACGTTCGAGCTCGTGGAGAAGCTCGCGCAGCTCTCGACGGTCGCAGATATCCGCGAAGAAGAAGTCGTGCCGATCCAAGTAGCGCTCTCAGCTGGCGTCGAGAGCAGTGCGAGTGCCAGTGGCAACACGACGGACGCGACAGTGACGGCAGCAACAGGGGTCGCACCGGTGTGGAGCGTGCGAAAGATCCAAGCACCCGAGGTCTGGGCTACTGGGAACACGGGCCAGAACGTCGTCGTGGGCATCATCGACTCGGGCGTCCGTGGTACACACGAAGCGCTGCGCGGCAACTTTCGAGGTGCGTACGGCTGGTACGACCCAGAGGCGCAACGCACCGACCCGTACGACCTTGCTGGACACGGCACGCACGTTGCGGGGTCCGTTGCTGGGAGCCACGGCATCGGCGTCGCGCCTGGCGCCAAGTGGATGGCGTGCAAAGCATGCCGCACAGACTCGTGCCTCCAGTCCGAGATGATCGCATGTACACAGTTCATGCTGTGTCCGACCGACACGCGCGGTGCGAACAAAGACTGTTCGAAGGCGCCACATGTGATCAACAACAGCTGGGGGTTAGGCAGCGGCGGCGACAGCACGCACACGGCGATCGTCGCAGCGTGGCGCGCAGCAGGGATCATCCCGGTCTTTGCGAGTGGCAACGTCCTGCCTGCGTGCAGCACCGTGACGTCGCCTGGCGATTTCCCAGATGTCATCAGTGTCGGTGCGACGAACAACGACGACTCGCTCCTGTTCTACAGCGGTACGGGTCCGACGACCACTGGTCTGATCAAGCCCGACGTGACAGCACCGGGCGGTGCTGTCTACTCGGCGTCGATCGACAGCGATGCAGCGTACAAGAACGACTCGGGCACGAGTATGGCGGCGCCGCACGTAACCGGTGCGATCGCGCTCTTGCTCAGTGCCAAGCCGAGTCTGACGTTCGATGATGTCAAGGCGGCGCTCACAAGCACGACCGACAAGAGTTTGAAGACGACGAGCCGGGTCTGCGGTGGCATCGTCGACACCGTGTTCCCAAACAACATCTTTGGGAGCGGCCGCATCAACGTACTCAAGGCAGCGAAAGCGTAGTATCAGCAACTGCATCATACGTAGCTCCTGCTGAATGGCTTTGAGCTGAGTGGCGCAGTCCTGAATGACTCATTGACAATCGTTGTATACGTTCATCCAGCGGATCAATTTCATTTGTTTTGACTATGTGCAACGGAAAATGGGTGTCAGCCTGGATGACTGCAGGTGGAGCTGCTGGTCGCGTCCTTGAGAGGCGCGAAGCCGACTGACCAGCGCGCTGTTGAGCGTATGTCTGTGTGCGGTTGTATAGTGGTGACGGATGGTCGCACTTGGATGGCGATGATAGGCTCACACAAGCACATGTGTGCCAGAGGGCGAGTGACATAGAACGCAAACGAGCACTTGTTGTTCGACTGCGACTCTCATACTCACTCACGCACGCACTATAGCGCAGTCGAACGCACTGCAGCGCATCACGGCGCTTTGTTGGGCTTTAGCGGCGCGTTGCCAGCTGTTGACGGCGCCATGCTACTGCTGCCGCTCGCACCAGCACCGGCACTGTTGCGGCCACTGCTGTCACTGTTACTGTTACTGTTACTGCTGTCACTGTTACTGTTACTGTTACTGTTACTGCTGCGGAGTGCTACTGCTGCGGAACGCCATTGCGTCGCATCGGATCGTGTCTTTGTCAAAGACCGCGACGACGTCGGCCATCGAGCGCGTCGCGTCCATTGCAAAGCAAAACACGTTGCGCTGGGTCGGAAGCTGCGGGAGCGACCCGCCGAGGTGTGCGCCGTCCGTGCCGCTGCCGGTCGACGCGCAGCCGCAGTTGCGGAACACCTTCGTGGGCGTCTGGTAGTAAAAGTCCGAGCCATTGCGGTTGCGGTGCACAGCACACGCGCTCACGATCTCGGTCGCAAACGGCTCGCTCGTGATCGGGAGGCAGTGTGCGAGCGTCTGCTGCGTGGTGGGCATTGCAACGTTCAACGTGCGGCTAGTCGTGCGCATGCTGTTGCTGTTGTTATTATTGTCGTTGCTAGTAGAGACCGCGCCATCTGCATCTGCAGTGTCGTCATTAACGACAACGCTGCTCGCAGCTGCGCGGCGGACACGCACGTGCACAGTCGCTGGCTCGACGACTGCGATATTAGCAGTGCTGAGCGCAAGCGCAAAGGCGGCAAGCAAGTAGAAAGACTGCATGAGCTGTGGTAGTGATAGCGTTGATGGGGTTGATACTGTGGCTCCAGTGGCGATTGGTGGTCGTTGTTCGTGTCGTTGATATCGTGCGCGCGTTGGTGCGTGCGGAGGCGGATTCGGAAGTGAACGCGTGTGCGCGCTTTCTCGCGCAGTCGTGGCGGAGACCGCGACTGCTGCAACCAAGGCGTGTTGCCGCTCAAAGTGCAACCAAGGCGTGTTGCCTTTCACAATGTGCAACCAAAGTGCGACCAACATGTGCAATCAAAGCGTGTTGCCTTTCAAAAGCGTCACAACCTCAACGATCTTACTACGGCACTCTGGTTTATCACACGCTCTTGCGTTGTGATGCTGGTTGGATTGCCATCTCTGGGTCTAATCCTTGCTACCAACAATGCATGAGCCACATCACGACCACTAATATCGAGGTTGAACCTCGCTGTTGCACACGAGTACACGGCGCACCTCGCGATCTGCTGCGAACGCAAAGATCAACAGGAGCAGCCACGAGTCGAGCGAGTACATTGCACTGGACGTATCGCGGTTCGCCAGACGCTCAGGAACGCGAGCTTTGACTTGCGGTACAGGGTCGACTGCAGCAACTGGCCTTGATAGGTAGCCTCGAGGCGCGCAATCGCCATTCGCGCGTTGACGTGCCAGTGGAAGTCGTAGTAGAACTCGACAACCTCGAGCTTGTGGTTCAGCTGTAGCAAATCGTTCAGCTTCTCGAACCGATTAGCGGCCAACTCGCAGAGTTTGAGTCGCACCTCGCGCAGCGCCGGCAAGCGAGTGGCGTTGCCCAGGATCGAGACCAGACGCGTCAAGAACAGGCCCTTGAGCTTGTTGTTATCGTTCAGAATGGTACTCTACCTCAGCGTACTAGTACTCCGAAGCCTTGACCAATTGCAAATGCACTACTGGTAACAGCCTACTAGCTGTATTCTGTCGCGCGTTGCTCCGTACGAGTGTGTATGTATGCACACACGCGCTAGTCTACTTCTCGTCCTCTTCATCGTCGTCGTCGGCTGTGAAGTCGAACGGCTTCCACAGCGTCTTGAACGCCTGCGTCATCTGCTCCTCTTCGGCTTTCGGCACAACACAATTCTTCCAATTTGCACGCCGCGGCATCTCGAGCACGCACGCCGCCGCGTGGCGACCAAACTGCATGTAGTGCTTGCCATCGACCATGTGGAGCAACCGCACGACGCGACTTGCATCGCCACCATCAACACTGCCACTATCAACACTAACACTGTCAATAGCAGTAGCTGGGACGGGCGGTGCTGGCACTTCAGCGTAAAAGAACGGCTTGCCGTCTGTGCGACTCGCGAGGCTCTCAGTCGTGCTGAGCTCTTCGAACGTCACGCGGTACCGCGCGCCTTCGGTCTCAAACACGCGACGTGCAGCTGCTGCTTTCGCGTGCGGAATGCCGACAACCTGGACGTGGCAGTGCGCGGCGCCAAGCGTCTCGACATTGCGGTCAAGCACGAGCATCGCCTTGTTCTGGCTCGCAAACAACGCGCGCAGTCCGCGCTTGAAGCGCTCGACTTCGAGCAGCGTACTCGCCGGTAGCGCGGTCGTCGATGCGGCGTGGACGATCGGGACGATGAGCACGTGGTCGCTGTTGATCGCGCCTTTCGGCATTGCGAGGTACGCTTCGTGCCCAATGCTCACGATCAAGTGGCGCTCGACGCTCGGTGTCGCAAGGCAGAACCAGCACTCGGTGCGGTTTGGGACAGTTGGTGGATGCGGTTGGTTGCGACGCCGCTTGTCACTGGGTCCAGATACGGATGAGCCCTGCCGCAGGCCACGTGCTGCAAGCTTTTGGTCGTAAAAGAACTGCGCGCCACTCGCGCTCTGCGCTGTCAGCTGTGCGATCTGCTCGGCCGAGAGGCCACTGCCACTGCTGGAACTAGGAGCCATTGGCGCGTCCCCCAGTCGGCGGCGCTTCACAAGCGGATCGCCGTTGCGGTGTAGACGCTCTGGAGCGTCCGATACAACAGCGTACGGACTCTGCGTCGTACCCGCTGGGATGTCAACGTGGTCGTTCGTCGCAGCACTAGCGGATGGCACGACTTGGAGCGCGTGCAGGTACTTGTGCGCTTTGTTCTTCGATGCGCTGACGCCGCAGAGGCCAATGAGTCGCGTCACGCTCTTGCGGCCAGTCGTCGGGTTCTCGCTCACGTACGGCAGGCGCTGGTAGAACACGCCGGCGGTAGTGGCTGAACCAGCAGCAGCGCAGCTCGTGATGTGGTACCGTGGATGGACAGCAGAGAGCAGCGGCTGCAGTGCTGGTACGCCGTATACAGTCTCGAGCTCGGTCGGTAGCTGCTGGTCCGGTAGTAGGCGCTGGTAGCTATACTACAACGTCAGTGTCTGTCCAATAGTCTCTATATATATATGAGCGTTTGTATGGTGCTGAACGTACCCGGCGGCGTAGTCGGCTGTGAGTAGAAAGTCAACGTCGTCAGTGCCGCTCGCTTTGACTGCACGAATGAGCGACTCGACCGACTCGCTCGTGTACTCGAACGCATCAGCGCTGCTGGTATCAGTGGTGCTGCTGGTGGTACGTGAGGACGCCGCTGCTGAGCCAGACAAGAACGCGATCTTGAGGCCATGGATCTGGATGTAGCACGCACATGTGCGAGTGAGCACAGTGTGACGAGCATGCAGGGAGTAGGAGGAGACAAGCGTTGTGAGTACGTACTGTCGTAACACCGTGCTTGCCGAGGAAGAAGAGGTTGTCGGCTACCTGCACAGGCTCGCTCGCTGCTGCTGCTCCTGTTGTAGCGTCCGCACTGGCGGTTTGATCGGTTGCACCGATGAACTTGTCGTACAGCGCGAGCTGCTGCGAGTCTTGCTTCCACGCCGCATCGACGTGCTCGCACGCAGCAACAAAGTACGTCGGTAGTGGCACGCGCTTGCTGCCGTCCACAAACTCGATTGGCAGTGGGAACGCGCCACCGACGCAGAGCAGGAGCTCGAACGGCGCAGCGCCGCTCTTGGCTGCTGCTGCGTTCAGCTTCTGCGCACGCTCGAACACAGTGGTCCACTGGCCGTTCACCTGGCCGCAGAGCAGCAGCTTGACCATCGTCGATATGGAAGGAAGGAAGGAAGAGGAGGTGACGATCGGATGATCGACCTCGTTCGCTCGTCGAGGTGCTTGCTGCTGCTGGAGCTCGTGTTGCGATGCAGTTGATGTGTGCCACTTGACTCTTAGCGTATGGTATGTAAACCACGTAATTGGTCTGATATGACCGATATTTCATTCTATTTTGCTCATTTTACACAAAGTTAGTCTATACCCAATCCAAGTCTGTCGAATTTGTAAGGCAGTCGATTCGACATCCTGCTGCTGCTGCGCTCCAGTCCACCTCCTTACATAGTTCGATCCAAACTCGGACCCAATAGGCTTCCAACTCATTTGCCCAACGCCCAAGTCTGCTCGTCAGTGTCTTGTGGTTGATGTCTCTCGATGCTATTGAGCCTGAAAGCATGAGTCGCTAGCTTCTGATAGCTCTCTCACTGTCGATCTCTGTCGATTTCTATCGATAGTGAGATTCGCACAACGACAACAACAGATAATCATGACTGACGACTGCATCGAGCAATTCGCGTTGATGCAAACCGCACGTGCTAGCAAGAGGCGATAGCGATGGACACTCGCGCTTTGATGAAGCGCACAACCTTCACCTCATTGTACCAGGTGAGTATGGGCGCAGATTGTCCCCTTGCGTTCCCGTTTATTTGCCTGATGACTCGCAGCATTTGCGTTGTGTTTGCCTGTTTGTTTACCTCCAGCAATGCCACCCAGGAACACCATCCTCCGCCGATCACCTCAGCATCGAATGTGCATCACTCGAGACACCAGCAGTCGAATGCTTACTACGTTTAGTACCTATGCGAACCCTCGCCTCGAGTTCATGTGTCGTGGCACTCGCGTAGGCGTGCATGACATCGAGTCATATCCTACTTGCATACATCCACACTCACATGTTCACTCTATAGGTTCGCGAACAGACACATCATGTTCACCACCACAGCAGCTTCTCTTGCCATGTTTGCCATGCGGATCGATCGATCTCAATCATCATCGACACAAAGCAGCGCGATGGATGACCATTTATCAGTCTCGCTCCTCCAAGAGGTGTGCTTCAAGGCGTCCGGCTCAGCTGTAGAAGTGCTGTTGCAGCGACAGCGACGATCGGCACTACTGAACAACCGCACTGGATCTCGCTATGTCGTGCATCGCCGCCCATGTCTTCTCGAGTCGCCATGTTTGCCACGAGATGATGCCCTCACACCTCACTCTCGCTGGCACTGGCGCGCGTAAAGGCGAGAACGAAATGGTGCTGGCTGTTATGTGTTGTAATAGTGAGCGGCGCTGGAAAAACGAAAAAGACGGTTCGAGTCGGACCAACGGCAGAAGCGATGACCAGCTTCGAGCGGCCAGCGAGCCACTCAGTTGGCTACAGATGGCGCGCGACCAGCAACTCTGCTACAGCCGCAAGCTGCAGCCTTCTCCAGCATAGGGCCGGTAGCAGCGGAGACTTGCAACACCAGCGCGCTCGAGCTGCTCTCTGGCGGCTCTCTCCCTAGCTGCCTGCAGGATGCATCGCAGCAGCCTAACAACACCGACGGCATTGCAGGCGTATACGTACGCGACCGCCAGCGCTCTTCATTCTCTGATTCCTCCACTCGGCCACAGCGTCAGCAACCTTCGCGCTGTATCACCCCACGCACCGCTATCAGCGACAGGGACGTAACCATTGCCATTTCAGCACTAGCAGCTCGAGTGACATCAACACAATGAAGATCATCCAGTGGGCTGCTGTACTGCTTGGCGCATTCGCGCTCCTGACTCGCACAACGGTTGACGCACAGAGCTGCGGCGCGCGCACGCGACGCAATTGGGACTCGCTCTCGGCGCAAGACAAGACGACTTATCGCAATGCGATCGCGGCCGCGATGGATTCGGGCGCGTACATCAAGTTTGTCGAGATGCACACCGAGATGATGTCCGAGATGGAGGCGCATCAGCAGTGCATGTTCATCTACTGGCACCGCCTGCTCCTCGTCGTCTTCGAAAACATGTTGCGTGGCCAGGGTGCGCAGTATGCGTGCGTGACGATCCCGTACTGGGACTGGATCACAGCGCATAACCGCATGACGAACGGCCAGTGCCGCTCGCTCGCCGACTGCTCGGCGATCACGAGCGAGCTCGGCGGCGTGCCGACGAATTCGCAGCGACGTCAGCTCGCAATCAATGGCGTCCAGACCGCCGGTGCGTGCGTCCGCGCGTCACCAGTCGACCACTTTTGCGAATCCGGCAGCGTGCGCGGGACGAACTGCGCGCGGTGCCTACCACGCGGACCGTGGACGAGCACGCAGGTCCCGGGCTCGGCGGGTTACGCGTCGATACGTAACCAAGTGTTTACCGGCCGTAACATCGGCCAGTTCTCACCGACGGTCGAGCAAGGCGTGCACAACAACGTGCACGCCGCACTCGACGGCACGATGGCGACGTTCGCGTCGCCGTCGGAACCGATCTTTTGGTCCCACCACGCAATGGTCGACGCGCTCCACGTGATCTTTCACAAGTGCCGCGTCGGCAACACACGCCTGACGTTCCAGCAGAAAGCGAGCCACCCCGTTGCGTGGAGCTCGTGCAGCCGCCGGAGCAACGGCGGACCGTTCAATCCGGCCGACGTCATTACGATGCGCACGGGGCAGCTCGGTCGGAACCCGATCCAGGGCAGCCAGGACCCGGTCATTGGCCAGTACTTTGCAAACGTCCCGAACCGCTTTGCGGACCTCATGGACGTCCGTGACCTCGGTGCGAACAGCTACTCGTACGAACTCAGCGGGTACCTCGCAACGATGTACACGGACTGTGATGGGCAAGCACAACCAAACCCGAACCCGGCACCAGGACCCGGACCCGGACCGGCACCACAACCTGTTCCAGTGACGGCGCGGCCTGTACCAGTGCCAGTGCCAGCACCGGTGCCGACGCAGCGTCCGAATGTCTGGCGCTGGCCGTGGTGGCCCTGGGGCCGCAAGCTCGCTGCACAGAACTATGGCGCCGCCGACGATGTCAGTCAATCGAACGTCGACACGGGCGTCGGCAAAGTGCGCGCGGCAAACTACAACCCGGCGATGCAGCAGTCCGACCCAACGCAGAGCACCAGCAACAGCGCCAGCACTACACCGTCCAACCCCGACGCGGTCGATGTCGTGCTCGTCGACAAAGAGTGCGACGCATCAACGAAAGCCGTGACGCAGTGGTACGATGACATGACGCAGCAGCTCGGCGGGCAGTCGGCAACGTCGATGGACGAGATCGAGAAGATGTCGTGCATGTTCCAGGACGAGTGTCTCGGTGGTACAAAGGACTACAGTGACGAATTCAAGAAGTTGTGGGGCGTCACAGCGCCGCGCTGCAAGCGCATTGTCGACGACATCAAGGCCGGTAAACAAAGCATCTGCGTCAAGGACTGGCGCGCGACAATGGGCAGCAAGTTTGGCTGTCCGTCGCGCGACGTCTGGAACACGACAGAGTCAGTACCACCAACGAGCAACAGCGGTCCATCACAGAGCTATGTGGCGACGACGACAACGCTTTCGCAGAGCGCAAAGCAAAGCGCTGGGATTCCGTAGATAGCGGTGTGTTGTAGACTCGAAGTGGATCGAGCCCTCCATTAGTCGTCCGGACTGCACGGGCGACTCGAATGTGTCGAATGTTGTACATTGTAGTCTTCTCCTCTCACAATCTCACCGTGTTGATCATTACGTGAGATGGCTGTACGCCTTTAGGACAAACAGGCCATGACGTGTTATCAGCGAGCACTTGGACTTCCGAGTGTCATTGGCTCGACGATCGATGATGGTATGTCGTCTGTGTTGTGTTGATAATGCAACTTGATACTCAATGTGGTACTCCATGTGAATGATACGATGATATTGTATGAGCCGTCACCATAAATGAAGAGTCGATACCAAAACCTCACTAATTTACGACACCAATTGTTATTGACACTTATAATATTGTTGCTACTGGTACTAATACCAACAGAACCAGTACAATGTCATGAAATTGACATGATTCCATTTAAAATAAAAAATCACACATATCAGTAGTTCGCGTTTAAGTTCGATTTGCGCGTCTTAACTTGAATATGTTTTTTTTGTTTTTTGGCACTTCAGTTAGGCGTTATTTCGATTGTCGTCTAACGTTTCGCCCTAAACTATACACTGGTGACCCATGCCGGCACGTGCGATTCGGTCTGCGTCGCGCGTGGCGAGCGCAACCCAGGAGAAGGGTGCAATGGGAAGTGTTGCGTGCCGAGCGGACTGCGTCTGGGACGCGCGTCGCGGACGGCCGCAGCGAGTAGTCGAGGTGCAGCGCGGCGGGCCAACGGGTGGCGGTCGACGGCTGCTGGAAGGCGGAGGCAGCGCGCCGCACCACCGTGCACAGGGCTCTGCGTGGCGATCGTCGACGCGGGCGCGGGGGGCGTCGTGCGCCGCGGCATACCGCGGCACGGTCGTCGTGCCCTGCCAGCCACTCGAGGCGCCGTCCAAAGGACGGGATTCTCTCGCCAGGAGTGTTGGTCTTGGACCGCTGGACTGGAACTTGGACCGCTGGACTGGAACTTGGACCGCTTGTGCTCGAGCCGGAAAAAAGGAGAATTTCTTAATTGAATATGTCGTGCAGGATCATTTTTGATCTTGCACAGCCTTACTTTTTTAAAACGCTAATGAAGGCGGCGCGACTAATGATCGTCGGCAACATGGCTCCTGCAACAGTACTCGCTGTATGCAATGGTGTTCCTGAGCACAATTGTTACGGTTCAACATGCATCTGTATTTGTATGTGTTTGCGATTGTTGGCATGACATCATCAAGCTCAAGCTCGCCAGAGTTTGCTGAACTCGTTCCAGCATATAGCGTTGTGCATGAGTTGTTGTAGGCATACTGTGTTGTGGTTCGCTTGTTGCTGGTGGCTTCGTCGTATTGCCACGCACACCCCAGCTGTTGCCGGTGCTGCAGTGATGGCTTGAGAGAGCGGGGTTGCCACCCGGTGCCTTTCACCCAATGCAGCTCTGTGCGTCAGCCACAATCGTGAGGCGCTCGGAGCACCCAAAAACCGATGTACCACCAGATACAGCAAGTCAGCGGCGACAGGCCACCGCATGGTGCTTGGTATCACACTGGCTGTTGCTGCTGCTGCGATTGGCGCGCCTTGGATCTCAGATCGCGTTGTCCATGAAGTCAACAAACCACCTGGAAGAGACCACGGCACCTCATGTTCGATGGTGCTTGCGTCTGCTAACGATGCTGCTCCGAGATCCTGTCTGAAGACCATCCTTGTCGCCATTGGTACCATCCATGTCGACATCTGACCTCGGTTGCCTGCCCGCTCTCAGGATAAGTGTGTCTGCGACCGCCGTATCCTTGAGCTCTCACTCACTTTCCAACTCACTTCCATTCAGCCCAGACGCTTCGAGCCATCGTCAACACACTCGATCGCACGCACGCATCACGACTCACGCACTGCGGTATACGACATTTGAGCAGCATGGACAAGCCGTTCTTCACGCTCGAAGACGCCAAGATCGCGTTCAACCTCTTTTGCTGCGTCTACGGCATCGGCACACTCGGCATGCCGGCCAATTTCTCGCGCGCAGGGCCACCCATCGCAATCGCCGCGCTGCTGTTCATGGCCATCGCAAACGTGTATGCATCGGTAGCGTGCTCCAAGGTGCTACTCGTCGCGCCGCGGTCAGTGCAGACGTTCGGTGACCTCGGCGAGTGGTGCATGGGCAAGCCCGGCCGGTGCCTCGTCGTGGTCTCGCAAATGGGCGTGTGTCTGCTCGTGCCGTGTGCGTTCCTCGTGCTCGGCGGCACGCTCCTCGACGGACTCTTCCCAGGTGCGTTCAGTCCTACGACGTGGATCATCGGCATGGCGCTCATGGTGCTGCCCGTGTGTCTCATCCCGACGCTCAAAGAGGGCGCTGGCATCGCGTTCGCCGGGTGTCTTGGCACGATCCTCGCTGACATCATTGGTGTCGGCGTGCTGCTGCACGGCATGCACGGGCACCCGACGGTACCGCCGCCCGCGATCGCGTTCGAGCAGGTCGCGACGGCGTTTGGGAATCTCTCGCTCGCGTACGGCGCGGGCATCGTGATTCCCGCGCTGCAGCGGCAGCACAGCGACCCGACTCGCATGCCGCGCGTCGTGTGCGTGACGCTCTCGGTCATCTCCCTCCTCTTCCTCGCGCTCGCGGGTGCGGGCTACTCGGCCGTTGGATGTCAACTCGCCGGCAACCTGCTCTTCTCGATCTACCCGGACGCAACGACGGGTGTCAGCAAACTCGGTTTTGCGTCCGACCGCGGCGCAGTCGTTGCAGCGTACCTCTTCATGCAGCTGCACATCACGATCGCGTTCGCCGTGCTCATTGCGCCGGCGTTCTACCTCGCCGAGCGTCTCGTGCTCGGCATGCACACAGCGACAGCTGGTACTACTGGCGGCCACGACTTTGTCGACAACGACGGCGGCGACGCGTTTGCATTCGTGGTCGACACGCCGGCGGCGATGCTCAAGTCGGTCGCGTCCAAGTCGTCGGTCGTGTCGTTCGCTGACCTCGAGCGCGCTGCTGATCCTCATACTATTGCGAGCGCATATGCAGGTGCGAATGCACTGCGGTACGTTGCGCTACGCGTGACGATCGTCGCGGCGCTCGTCGGTCTGTCCGTGCTGCTGCAGCGCCACTTTCTCGAACTGAGCGACTTGATCGGCGCGTCGTGCATCACGCTCAGCTGCCTCGTGTTACCGATTGCGTTCTATCTCAAACAGCGCTGGCGCGTATTGCCGCTGTACGAGAAAGCGTTTGCACTCGCAGTTGTGCTCGTGTGCCTCGTGCTCGGCGCGTACGTCACGTACATCTCGGGCAAAGCACTCTTTTGGCCGCTTGCAGCAGCCGATCCATCGATTCGGTTCCCGTTCTGCGCTCCCGAGCACCAGCGCGAGCTCTACTGGCAACATATTGCATAGTAGTATGTGAGACGACCGAGCGAGTCGAGACATTGTCGGCCGGGTAGTATGTAGTGTACTGAGTAGCACAGGATCGAGTCAGCGAGTCAAATCGCACGAGTCAGCATTCATTTTGATATTTATCGATGATGTAGAGTTGATGTCGAATGCGTAGACCGAGCCGAGCGGGTCTGCACGCGTTTGACATTGACAACACACAGAGCTCTTCCTCGCGGATGGGAGTGGTGAGTCGTCATCGCGGACGACCATCGCCACGTTCTACTTGAGATCCACCTCGTGCGTTTTCTTATACCTCGTTTGCTCCGCTATTTGGCTATGACCAGTAACTGCGCGACGCACTGCACGCTTTGCTTTGCCACGCGTTGCAACATCGTTACGCGATCCGCAAGCGCGCACTGCCATTCATAGACGTCCACGTGCTTCACTTTGACACCCACTTAGACCTTTCGTTCCCACGCACGCTCGACGCGGAACCCGTTTCGAAGATGTGTGTGTGTTCGTTTATACATCTAGCCGTCTGTCTATCTGTCTATCTGTCAGTAGTGTACAAGTTTGAACTGACCCGATGTATCACACCTACAGATCTCGAGCAGCGACTCGGACATGCTGTGACCGACCTCGTCCAGCGCGTGTTTACAGGCGCTGCCTACAAAGACATGACGAACGGCATGACTGTGTACTTAGTGACATCAGAGAAGTCGGCGGACCTGGTGATCGAGTCTTGAAATTCTATTAGCCATGTTTAGTCGTATTTGCTAAGCATGAGTCAGTCCAGCAGACGGGGCTCGTATTCGACTTGAGCAACCCAATCGGCTCCGTTTTCAACGTTGTATCGCATTGATCACCGTTTTCATATCACACTGCAACTCGCATGACATCGACCGCAAAGCTTTAAGCAGTACGGTCTTTCATGTCAACACACTGCGCCAGTTCTGGATGCAACGCATCGCGTTCGTCTTTGATCGCCACAACTTGGTTTTGACAGCTCGGCGTGTCGTGATCAAGCGCTTCTTCACTTGTCGTTCATCACCGTCACGATTTGCATTGGATCGGGACTCTTACTCATTGTATCGTCATCGACACGCGCGGTAACAGTGTGAGCAACAGCAGGATCGGCTTCCAACACTCATCGTGTCTCCTTGTCATACGCGACTTGACATGACTTGTTCCATTAATACACTGAGCAACGACGACCAACGCGCAACGCGTACCGATGTTGCACATCTCCATCCATCTTGCACTGTCATCGACCGTCGCAGGTACTGCTGAGGTGGCACGTATTGCTTGCAGATGCAAGAAGTGATGCGAGCTGCATCGCAGCGACAGTCAGTTGCTGCATTCAAGACACACAGCATCAGAGTCGCGAGTGCGCTCTCAGCGTGGACGTACCTTCATAATCTCGTGTAAAGCATCGATCGCACAGCTTCGTCGTGATATCGCTTGCGATGGTGGCGATGCGCATTCACTCATCGCAATTGCGCTCGTCGTTGCTGATAGGCTCTGGACACGAGCCGTACACAACAGCGTCGACGAGGAAGCGAGCGTGAGTGGGTTGAGCACGATGCTTGGCATTCACACACAACAGGAGTGAAGCAACGCAAACGTGCCAGTTGATCTGCTGCATGAGCAAACATATCCTCGCTTGCGCCAGTAACACGCTGCTCCGCTTGTGACTGCTGGTGGAAGACATTCGCTTGCCGAGCAACGGTGCATGAGCGTACAACAGTGTGCTTGCTCGCGCAGTCGTGGGCGGGCGAGCGCGTGGCTCCTGCTCACCGACAAACGCTATTGTTCTGTTCGGACCAGAGTTCACAAGGCAGATGATCATGATGAGCGGAATCTATATTTATAGAATTTTAGTAGCTAAAGTGTATAAGAGGAAATGCTACGAGACACATGTCACATACTGTCAGTGCAAATTAGTATCGATTTACATATACAGACAATGCAAAAATAACGTAGATACAATTGGAAAGGAAATGATCATACTGTCGGTTGACTGTGAATCAATATTATATCTACACAATTTACAGAATCTCAATATTGACACATCAACAATTGCATTTGCTGACTCCTTTTAGTTGTCCTCGAAAGCGACCAATGCCAACGTAAAGCTACTGACTTCACAGGAGAGAGTACGTCGGATTGATTGGACTCAGCACATTGCGTACCAAACTCGGTTTGCTTTTGTTGAGCAGAAGCGACGAGCCCTAAGACAACCCACGCACAACTCGCACGCATCACAGCATTCGTGGTGGCGCATAACGCAACGCAACGTGTCACAAGTGCTGAGGACACATGGTAAAGCGTCGCAGATGTATCGATACAAGACACGATCGCTATCGGACACTTTGATGCGAGTTAGCTGCAGAGACGAACGAGTGATCATTGAGCTCACTCGCTTCCTTCGTGAGCACTTGCTAGCCGAGTACACGCGCTTGGTAACCTCGTTTAATGACTCCTACATCACCAAACGCTCTAGCTGCTACTACTACTGCACGGTCGCTATGATACGGCCAGCGAAGCCAATCCTGGAACGTGACCTTGCTCTTTCGCGTGGCCTATCTTTCAAACACTGTCGCTTTTGTAGTCGTCGCTCGTGCGCTTGCTCACGCGCTCGAGAGGTCGCTGCAAACAGCACTATGAGATTTAGCTGAGCGCCGAGGTACGAATGCGAATGGTCGCGTAGACGTTGATGTCGAGTCGCAATTCAACAAACGGTTATACGGATTGTATATGCCAATTGCTTGTACTACGAGAGCTACCGGCGCAGCCAGCGCATCACTGTTGCAACTCGAAGTGCGAGTGCACTCGACTGCAGAGTACTAGCCACCGATCAACTCGATCGGATCTGACGTCACGCGCTTATAGGTGTCTGCTGCGACGTTGCGATGGTCCCGATCAGGATCAAGTGCCAGCTCGGGTGCGTACACGGCCTCACGCTCGGCTCTTTGCTGCTCGTACAACGCGGTCTTGCGTGCGCGCAGGTCCGCGATCTCCTTCTCGAGGACCTGGATCTCTCCGCTCAGTTCGTTCTCGTACATGCGCTTGCGTTTGCGGTAGTTCGCCTGGTTCACGCGGCACTGCTCCTTGCGGCGCGCTTTCTTCGACTGCGTCGGGTCGAACGCGCTGCTGCTGCTGTTGCTGTTGCTCGGACTGTTGCCGAGCGCGTCCTCGCTCGAGCCACTCGATCGTCCTTCTGTAGCTGCGTCAAGTGCGCAATTGGACTCTTGGGCGTGATCGCTGTCTCTAACGGTGCCTCGTCTGTTGACCGGCCGCACGTTCACATGGTCGCTTCTGCTGCTGCTACTGCTACTCTGAGGAAGCCACTGCCGTCTGCCACTCATCACGTCGCTATCGCAGTCATCGAGCGACGTGGGTCTGCTGCCAGACGAACCAAACGTCGGGGCACTCCGATATCTACTGAGATGACTCGAGTGCGCGTGCCCGTACTGCGTGTAGCTGTCCGAGTGGTGGTGTTGGGGGTGGCGATGTGCCGTCGAGCGGAGCTGTTCGCTGCCATTGGCTTGGACGTGACGCCATGCCTCTGCTGCGTCATCTGCACTAGCGAGCGAAGGAGCAGCAAACATGCGTGGCTGTTGCTGGTCGTGGTGAAGGCGGTTGTGCTGTCGGTCGGGATGAAGCGCTGGCGCAACTCGCTGATACAGCGCATGCGCATCCATTGACGCCTGTTCGCGGCGGTGTATAAGTGCAGATGGCAATGATGGCGGTACAGCGATGAGTCGCGTTGGAAGCTGTCGCTGGTGCTGCTGGTGGCGGTGTCGGAGGCTGTGCTGATAGTCGTTGCTGCTGTCGCCATCGTCGTCGCTATTCGAGTCGACGCGGATGGTGCACAATGGTGGCAGACTCGGCGCCATTATGGCGACGTATATGTCTTTTGGCGTCCACTGTGTGTCTGTTTGCTCACGCACGCACTTGCTGCCTCGATGATAACTTGTCGGCGAGTGAGCGATCGAGCCACGTGGGTTCGTCGGTTCGAGCGAGTTGTTGAGTGCGGCCGCTAGCAAGCAGTGCAGTGCAAGCAGCGACGTTGATAATCTGTGACACACAATGAATACACCAACAACGCCAGAAACGACATTTGCAGTCGGATGTTTGCATTTTTGTGCGATTTGATAATCATCGCTCGCATTTCGCTATTTTGAGAGACGCTGAACAGAGAGAAGGAGGTGTTGGCAAAACAATTGCATGGTGGAAGAGACTGAGATTTCAGGAAAACGATATGTACCTACTCAATCGAGACATACTGAACGCAAGCTTGGTTTGCTGAGTGTTGTTGGGAAGTTTACAACTTGATACATTAGGAATGACAGGCTCTTTGTCATTCATAGTGGGAGTGCAAACGAATATCGCGACGTTATCGCTGTGATAACGCGACAAACCAACTCGAAATGTCACGAACGGCTGTCAAATGTGAGAAAACAGGGCCTACTGGATGTTTGTATGAGTGCATTGTCTTTGCACAACGATCCTGTCCAATTCGATACACTGCAAACAGTCGTTTTGTAAGAAACAAGGGGAAACAAAACATCAGAGCAAATCGAGGTGCGTTGTCATGGCGTTTGTTTGTTGAGCGTCGTACGCACTCAACGCACTTGTGCTCGTTTGCAAATGCTCCGCACCAAGCCAATGCACTGCTATCGCAAGATCACCCTCATGTGCGTGAGCAGAGAGAGTGAGAGCGCTGCAATGACATCACGTTCGAATCGACCACGCTTTAATTGGCCCGAACATCGCCGAATTCCATCAATGCAATCGCATCTCACTCACTCAACGAACCTTGCTGACCACGTTTGCTGAGTCGCAGATTGGGACGCTGCAGCGCCACACTCCGTCTGTCTATGTTTACCACAACGTTTACAACATCGCAATCGCAATTCGCGACGCCTATAACATGCTGCTGCTACCGCTTTTGCGATATTTTGCTTGTGCAGACTTGTCTGCTGCATTCGCCATTAATGCTTCTGCAAACTTGCCAGCGCAGATATGTCAGTGCTGCTACGCTCTCTGCACACTGAGCAACGCGTGTACACGCTTTCTTGTACGTTCGTTTGCCAATCTGCTGGTTGTGATACACCACAGGAAAGTCCAAAGAGAGTGACTATTGATCAACCGCTCAGAGCGACTACACGCACAGTCACGCTTCGTAGTCCTTTGACCAGTACGACGATCAGCAAATCTTCAACGGTCGTCACTTGCCGTTCGCTTGCCGCCTGTCAAACTCGACACCCTTTTGTCGAGCGATTCGATCGATCTCCAGGCGACACTTATAGCAACGTGACACGACTCGCTGTCTTGCTTCCGTTCGCAGTACTGGTATATTCAGACACTTGTCATGCAATCCGATGTGAACAAGTGATGCATTGGCTTACTTTTCGACAATCTGTGATCATCCACACTGTGGATGCAGACGTGTGCCATTTAGCAGCTGAGAACTTGCCTCGAGATGCTTTACAACATAACGAATTGCTGAAGCGTGTGGATGACAGTTGTGTGCACATATGAACACTAGTGCATCCGTATTTCCCACAGTGAGACTACGTCACGTACTACGACGACAGCTTCACGATACACGATCGATGCGGCAGCACGAGCCCCAGGAGCTGCCATAAAAGTCGATGATGATCGAGCCCACTGATGCTGATGAAGGTGCGTACGACATGGCGCAACTAGTCAGTCACAACGACGAACATGGCCGAACAACGAACGACAAGAAGAACCACACTGTCAGCTACTAGTACGTGACACTGTCAGCTACTAGTACGTGACACTGTCAGCTACTAGTACGTGACACTATCAGCTACTAGTACGTGACACTATCAGCTACATGGCGTTCGTTTCTGGGTGATCCAAACTGAACTAATGACAGAATGGCCAGACGCGCAGGTGTCAGCCACGATTGAAAGCTGCTGCTTGAACGCATACCAGAGCGAAACCACATTAGTCACCCGTCATTCATACCACACTCGACTCGATATAAAAGTCGTGGGCAGCACCGTCTTTCATGCCACCACACTGCACGAATCCTGGGTGTAGCGAAACGCGTTTGTCTTTGACGACCACTGCCACTTGTCTGCTTGCTCAGCGTGTCGTGATCAAGCGATATTTCGCTTTAGTAGCTGCTCTCCTCCACGTACTACCACTGCAGAATCTCGCCACCATCGCGCTCGAGCGTATCGTCGTTGGTACGCTCTGCACCAACGATGATACGAGATCGAATTCGAACCTTTGTCGACTTGTCACTCACTACTCGTCACCTCGGACCTACTCGTCCTCGGACCTACTCGTGCCATCTACGGACAAACTGGCTGTACATCGGTCAAAGCCATACTGTGCATCAGCTATCACATCTCAATCAGATACGAACGTCATGTCCAAACGTCCAACAACAAAGCCACGAAACTTTCCAATGTATTTCAGTCCCACAGTTTTTGCTAATACAGTATGTATACCACAGCATTCAACACAGCAACTGTTAATATATATTTCCAATCGAGCACACAATCAATCACAGTCCATGAAAGGGGTTTGTGAACAGCAACCTTTTTATACGTTGGCGAACCAAAATTATACATTTCAGTCTGAAATTATGCTCAACTGAAGATGATACTATTGAGAATTGATTGCACTAATAATAAATCCAATCCGACAAGTATTCGATGGGATATTAATTTTCTTTCACTGTTGAAGGGTGACACGTCTCATGATCTTTGCACAAGCGCAATCAGATCCTCAGTCGATACTAAATCTCTAGCTGCTGCAACAGCAAAGTGACGCTCGTCAGCGTCGTCGAACTGCCTACCATCGGCGTACACACGCTACTCATCAGACCGCACAAATTCTCGACAGGATTGAGATCTGGCGAATACGCAGGCCATGACATGACCTCGATGCCGTCCACCGAATGCCAGTCCGTGGTCTGACAAGATCAATGGTACAAGGCGTCATCCTGCTAGCAAACTTTTGCCGACGTGTCTATCTGCGGCAAGAGATGCGTGCTAAGTGTAATGATGTACTTGACTACGTCGATCTTGCTGCTAAGAAACTTGATAGCTGTCTTAAACGTTCCGCTGAAAAACCACCCAAACATGGTCGATCCACCTCTCAAACGCAATTGAACTTTGAGATGAGTGCTTATGCACTTGTCCTCCCACTGGTACCATTTGCCGTCAGGTCTGCCACAGATTTTCTACTTGTCATTGGAAAAGTCACCTGCAACCCCCCTGTTGCTCCACCCGCAACGCGCGGTCGCCCGTGTCCATGTGACGTAGAAAGCGCTGGATGGGCGTGCTCTTCTTGTACACAAGTCAATCGACCTCCTTGAGCACGCACTGCGGTCCTGACGCTGAGTTTGATCTCGGCCTTTGCTACATTTTATTGCCCATCTGCGACGACGCCAACTGTCGATTCTATCCTAAAGTTCAGTTAGAAACACACGCCGAGAGAGATTTTGTCACTATTTTCATCAACTAAAATAGTTCGGTTCTACTACGTTCACCGCTCTGTTGTTTGGTCGAGTTTAACTATGCTGCGTTAAAGGGCCGCCTCGCATGTGCATCCTTAAACAATTTTGATACAACGCGGCTTTCGAGGATTTCCGCCTGTGCCAACGCGCTGCTAGTTGATTCCGCGCGGAGGGGTGGACTTGCAAACTGCCTCAGCGCGGTCACTTAAAACGAATTGAACGTGGATACCGCCTCATACGCGAAGAGTGGCGCTAACGCGTCGTCGACAACTTTGTTGGCGGTGACGTTGCATGTCGCCGGTTCTCTTGAGTGTATGTTTTCTCTTTGGGTATACTATATGGTACATGAGTTTGGTGTGCATTCGCCATGCTACAGCGACAAGTACAAGCTGAGAAATCCACCAAGCGAAAAGCGAGCATGATGCTGACAACCATTACTCCGCCAAAAACGAGATGACCAGTCAGACGAGCTGGATTCAGACATCAAAGTCCAGACTTGATTCCAGTACTAAAATGCTACATGGACGGACTTTCCAATCGAGTCAAAATACTAAGCACATATAGGTCTTAGCGCAAGCGCACATCAACATGCCGTCAGCGCTGTTTTGATGTCGCACTTTGGCGCCGGTTCAACACTTGAAAACAAGCATGGAGGTGGAGGTATATATATACGACACTATACACTAAAGAAGCGACACAACATACTCAAGGAAAATACACTACAACTCTAGCGGTACTCTGGTCAGCGCAGCAATGTTATTCACATGAACTACAACTCATGTGTCAGTGATTGATCAATGTAGATTTAGTCAATGGGTTTACCATGTCGCTTTTGGTCTAAAACATGCGCGGTTGAATTCAAATCCACGATGTGGCCATGGCGGCAATAAAATTGGTTTATAGTTCTAAACGATGTTGCAAGTAAGATATATTCGATACTGGATCCAGTGAGCACGTCAGACTAGTATTTCGACGGGTGCCCCAATGCACACATCTGGAGAAGACCAACCAAGTGTCATTATGCAAGTTGTGTACAGGTGTACAACCTAATCGGAATCGCTATCATCAAGACAAACTGATTGCAAGAAATTGTAGATAAACCTCCCTTCATATGTCTGCAAGGGGCAAGAAGTATTAGCGAAATCCTTGGGAGGGAAACAACGAAACATGCGTTGACTGAATTTGTGCACGAAATTAAGCTCCCATCAATGTTCCAAAGGTTGATCACTTTAGTGCCAGTGAACGCGCCTAAGACACGAGTGGGCGTTAGCACAATCGTTGGTCTTTTTTTACGACCGGTTACCACTAAACGTGGTCAACGAAAGCGCGTCCAGCAGTGGTGTAATGTTTGCTAATTACTGTATCCAGTGTGCAGGGGTTGACGTATCTCGCGTATGCTCTTTAAACGAATAACTATAAAAATTGCTTGTTTTGACTAGTGGAGCAGTGGCTGCATTAAACCTGACGAGCGCGAGCTCATTAAAACCACCAGCCAGCTGTTTCGACAATCGCCCTCTCATCATTTACAGCTAGCTAAGCAAACAATCTACCATACCACGCACGCGCAGCGAATAAACGCATAAAGCCAGTGAGGCAGCGCCGATCATGTCGGGCACGCTTTTCACCACATCTGTCAATAGCTTTCGTTGAGGTCATTGTTGCGAACGCCTAACTGTGATTCTGTTGCATTTACGTCATGGTCTCTGTGGCTGGATTGTGCGGCTTTATTTGACTACTTGCCAATTTCGGGACTCAGTGTCAAAAAATTTTACGACTTGATGCTCGTTTGGGTTGTCATCACAGAAGGCCTCCTTCGCTCAACGAAAATGTTGTTGAAATATTGTTTTCTTCATATTATTGATGCAATCACTACTGACAAGGCCAATGTTGATACAAATCTGCGGTTTTGTATGAACATTGGCCTTGTAAGTAGTGATTGCATCAATATTGCTGTATGTATGCAGCCGGTTTTCACAGGATCCAGTAACAAAATGTTATACGAAATGCTACACGTTATAAGCTGTCAGCTTTCACCACATTTCAGATGGCATGCTTTCATCACAAAACGGCTTTTTTGTTGATATGCTGTATTGGACAGATTAGTGATGCAAGCACCACTGGCAAGGTCAATGTGTTTACATGTTACCAAGCCGTACATCTCCATTATGCCCAGTCATATATTATATTTTTGCCAGAGGTTTTGCGATACCACACAATCGCTGTTTAAGTCGTATAGAAAAACTTATTAGCTTTGGGGTGAAATCATTTTCGAGGTAGTAGGATAAATTGCAGTAATCGTTACAATTGATTCATTGTCAGCATTGCGCCAGCATCCGACTTAATAGCGGACCAGCTAGTATGGATGATATCATTTAGTTATGTTCCGTAGACGGCTTCATGTTTTCTATATCTACGTGTGTCAGCATCTTACTTCATACATATCCAGCGAGTTGTATGTGTAATATCATTTGTGAAAACCGGATTTCGCTAAAAAGTTCCATAGACGGATTTCAATACTAAGTGTGAAGTTTGGAAAATACACATTTTTGCCGGATCTATGACAATCTATTGGCATGTCTTATTTCGAGACTTCTAGTCCAGTGACTAATTTGGCCTGATTACAAGTACCCTAGTGTATATTGCCTTGTATTGATCACATCCCGACCCAAGATCGCTGATGGTGCAGTCCCATCTATATACGTGGTATTCAAACATCAATATTTTTTATGACTAGTATATCGGCATGATATATGATCAAACAGCGACTTGAACAAACTCCACTCACTGGATCGCCAGTCAAGGAAGCTGTAGAAAACTACAAATGTAACATTTCCTACAAGTCACCCCACATGCCAACTCTAAAATTATATAGTATTGTACTGGTAACGCGTCACAACATTATGCAAACTTCAACTAATGAAGTAATATCGGGTTGCCTATCGCTACGAAAGCAGATTACCTAACTTTGGTTTGACGAACTCGCGGCTAGCATAAACTCGCGCTGATGCTTACGAAACATTCACGTTCAGAAGATCAGTTCGGTCGCTGTGAGCAGACCATTTATATTGAACCGACGATCTCGAATACTATCTCCATTTACATCTACAAACCGAGTTGTCTCTAAACAATAGGCGATGTTTTTGCAGTTGTCTCTAAACAATAGGCATAACTGACGTTTACTTTTCAATAGACGCAGTTTTGCAGGTGTCTTTAAACATTAGACATAAATGACAGTTACATTTCACACAATCATTGTCTATGATCGACCAAAATTAGACTACGTTATTCAGATTGCTGCCGCCAAGCGTCGAGATCTCAATAATATTGGCAAAAATGGCGACAAAATCGCAGGTATCTCTTAAAGGTATGTATTGGATCGTCAGCAGACCACGGATATGTGAGACGCGACACAGTATTACTCATATCGGCGTTTTGTAGTCTGTAATCAGTAAATGTTAACTATTACATTGATAATGATCCAATAATAATTAGACCTCACTGTCCAAATTAATACCACCAAGCTTTAAATTGGCATAAACGGTGACGAATCGCAGCTATCTCTTAGACTATGTATTATATCGTGCAAACAGTCTTGAAGACCGTCAATTATATATCGCTCGAGTACAGTTTTCGTACAGTTTTCAACATCAAGTTTTACATTATGCCGTCACTGATAGAAAATTATGTAGCACAGGCGAGTTATTGCCGTCATCATGTGTACATAAACGAACGTATGGATTGTCGCACGATAATGCGAAAGACGCACCGTCTATCGCATATTTTCGCTCTGAAAGCGATGAACTACTTTCCCCTGTCTTGTCGCGTGGAAGTTGTGCGTCAGGTGTTAGATAAAGCGTCGCCATCACAGAACAACTACTTACGGCAAGTTGTAGTATTTGCCATTATGGCACGTTGTATTATTCTATGCTGTGCTATGTATATGTAAAGTGCGCGACAAAAGTCTTGGAAATATACTATTTTGTCGGCTGTACCGTCAATTTTGCTCGTAAAAGCTAAAATCATATCAAAAACGATAGAGCGTTCTGCGACGATGCGGTGATACAATCCGATCACCGAAATTAGCAGTACCGGCAACGCAAGGTCAAAAAACGAATTTTTCACTATT